>JAXCGZ010021155.1:40000-70000 GCA_037179515.1 Halocaridina rubra | reverse complement strand
GTAGGAAGCCTCTCTGCTAACTCCCGGAGGGAGGGAATGACCTCACTTTACTGGATGGTTCGTTTATTTTACTCTCACTTCCCAACCTCACTCATGACTGTTTTTCGGATTTTATTCAAATCTCTGCTCTATAGGCTTTCCGGCAGGACCCAATAGACACGTTAATATAAGTGAAAACACGAAACATATATTTGCCCTTCGCCAGAATTCAGACGTTATTTTTCATATATTCATTGTAATTATGCCAGTCTAAGTGGTAAGCTTGTTTGCATAATGAGGGATCTAAGAGACAAGAGACTGGGCGAAGAAACGGAAAGAACAACTCCGTATAAACTTCGAAAGATTTGCTGATAAAAAGGATGATGTAACATTAAAATGTAATTATACATTTTATAGAAACTCTCTCTAATCGAACTATTTTTTCTGACCTTTTCAGACTAAGAAGCATCCAGTTAATCACATCAAGCGTCCAATGAATGCATTCATGGTTTGGTCCCAACTAGAACGTCGAAAGATTGTCCAACGTCATCCTGACATGCACAATGCTGAGATTTCTAAGAGACTTGGAAAACGCTGGAAGAGTCTCTCTACAGTGGAACGACAACCTTACATCGATGAGGCTGAGAGATTGCGACTGCTTCATATGCAGGAGTATCCTGATTACAAGGTGGGGATAGCATTGGTTTCACCAATGACATTACTTTATGGTAGCTTCCCTGATGATGAGCATTCCACCGTTTTACATGTCACAATTACTCTCCAATCGAATGGGGGTGGACACAGACAGGTAGGGGCTGAAAGGTTAGGTTTGCTGCCCTCCTAACGCCTTGTGATGTCCTCCAAGCCGTGTCAGTCGCTTCCCGACTCGCGGTCTCTACCAGTGAGCTACCGCGGTCACGAGGAGGATTATTTTTATGTGATTTTTTTTATTATGTTCATGTAATTCTTGAAGAATTTGTGCTTATAAGTTCATTTTTATTGTATAACATTGCCGGTTTACACAGTAGTCGTGTTAGCACTGCGTTTTTCTAGTCTTGCGATTTGTACATAATGTGCTCATTTAATGAGGAACACATCCTAGGCTATTCTTGCTTATGCAGTGTATATACATATATATATATATATATATATATATATATATATATATATATATATATATATATATATATATATATATATATATATATATATATATATATATATATATATATATATATATACACACACACACACACACACACACACACACATTTCTTGTTGCTCGCATAAATACTGGGTCAGAGAGCATTATAATAACTGTTGTATACAACCCACCAAGGAACCAAAATAGGCTTGAAGTTTATGAGGAAAGTCATATAGGTACTATTGAAGTCATAAACTCAGTTGTTAACATGGCACGGGAAAAAAAATGTAGGATTTTTATTATGGGAGACTTTAATCATAAGGAGATAGATTGGATAAATCTTGACCCACACAGTGGTGAGGACTCATTCGGGGCAAGATTCCTAGATTGCGTACAAGGGAATTTCCTACACCAACATGTAATGGAACCAACAAGGGCCAGGGGTGGGGATGAGCCATCACTACTTGATCTAGTGTTCACAGATAATGTGTTGGATATTGAAAAAATTGAGTATGAACCACCAATTGGAAAGAGTGACCACTGTGTGTTGTTGATGGAGTATATCATTGAAGATATTCTTCCTGAGAGTAGAGGCACTGAGGACATGAGGAGGAACTATCCGAAAGGAGATTACATCAAAATGAATGAGCTTTTTGCAGTTATTGACTGGAGAACCTTATTTTACAACAAATCTGTACAAGAAATGTATGACATCTTTTGTGAGAAATATGGGAAGATAGTAGATTGCTGCATACCTGTCACCAAAGTAGGTGTAATTCATGCCAGAGAGAAATGGTTCGATAATGGGTGTAAAAGAGCTAAGGAGTGGAGAGACAAATGCTGGAAAAGGTATAGGAGGAGAAAAAACATAAATGGCAAACCTACAAAAGAGCAAGAAATGACTACCTAAGTAAAAGGAGAGAGGCAGAGAGAGATTATGAGAGGGACATCACCAGGAAGGCTAAGGAAAATCCCAAGCTTTTCCACAGCTTTATCAGAGGAAAACTGAAGGTAAAAGAACAGGTTTTAAGGCTAAAGAGAGCGGATGGAAGCATCACTGAGACGGATGAAGAGATCTGCAAAGAATTGAACAAGGAGTTTCAGTCAGTATTTACAGTAGAAAATACCCCACCCCCTCAGATTGCAGTGATAGAAGCTCAGGGGCCGGTATTAGAGAACATCAACCTTACAGCCACAGAGGTATGCAAAGCGCTGATGGATTTAGATGTTCATAAAGCTACAGGTCCCGATGACATATCCCCTCATGTGCTTAAAAAATGCGCAAACACAATATCAGTGGCACTAAGTATCATATTTAAGGAGTCACTGGAGTCGGGGGAGATTCCAAGATGCTGGAAACAAGCAAATGTGATACCTATCTTCAAAAAGGGAAGGAGGGATACGGCTCTGAACTATAGACCTGTTTCCTTGACCAGCATAGTTTGCAAAGTTATGGAGAAACTACTAAGGAAACATATCTCTCTTCACTTGGAATCCTTCAAATTTTTGTCAGTGAGGCAACATGGCTTCAGAGAAGGTAGATCAACAGTAACAAACTTATTAGAATTTTATGATGAGGTAAGCCAAATCTTACAGGAAAGAGAGGGCTGGGCAGATTGCATATTCCTAGACTTCCAGAAAGCGTTTGACACTGTTCCACATGGGAGACTTATTAGGAAGCTGCAATCAATGGCTAGAATAGGTGGAAATGTTTTGAAATGGATAAAAACTTACTTAGAAGGAAGGGAACAGAGGGTTAGAGTAAGACACTCAGTGTCTGAATGGAGAAGAGTTAGTAGTGGAGTTCCACAGGGTTCAGTTTTAGGGCCACTTTTGTTCCTTGTATATGTAAATGACCTACCAGAGTCTGTAAATTCATTCATGAATATGTTTGCAGATGATGCAAAGATTGTGAAGAAAGTAAAAAACGAGAACAATGGTAGAGAACTTCAGGAGGATCTAAATAATCTGCATGAGTGGTCAGAAAAGTGGCTAATGAAATTCAGTACTTCAAAATGTAAGGTAATGAGAATGGGTACAAGTGCAAGAAGGCCCAAGCTTGACTACTCGGTGGCTGGAGTACAACTTCAAGAGACAGAAAATGAGAGAGATCTAGGAGTAAACATACTGGCAGATTTGTCTCCAGAAATACATATAAATGGCATAGTAAGGGCAGCATATGCATTCTTATCAAATGTAAGGGTAGCCTTCAGGCACATGGACAAGGAAATGTTCAGAAATATTTATGTAACCTGTGTGAGGCCAAAACTCGAATATGCAGCCCCCTTTTGGAATCCGCACTTGAAAAAGCACATAGCTAAGCTTGAAAAAGTTCAAAGACATGCCACGAAACTGGTGCCAGAAATACGCAATCTCAGTTATGATGAGAGGCTGAGGGAATTAGACTTACCATCACTCGAAGCTAGAAGAGTGAGGGGGGATTTGGTGACAGTCTTTAAATTCCTTCATGGTTATGATAGAGTGGATAGGGATCGATATTTTGATATGGCTGGCTCTAGAACTAGAGGTCATAGTTTGAAGCTTCGTAAGAAAACTTCTTCGCAGGATGTAAGGAAATACTTTTTCAGTGTAAGAGTAGTTGATAATTGGAATTGGCTAAGCGAGGAGGTAGTTAATGCTATCTCAATCCATAGTTTTAAGGACAGGTATGATAAGTATCACTAAGTATAAAATGGAACCGATGAGGAGACGGGAAGATACAAGCTTTGGGCTCTTTCCCGTAAACAAAATTAGGTAATCACACTAATGCTATCTCAATCCATAGTTTTAAGGACAGGTATGATAAGTATCACTAAGTATAAAATGGAACCGATCAGGAGACGGGAAGATGCGAGCTTTGGGCTCTTTCCCGTAAACACAATTAGGTAATCACAATTAGGTAAACACACACACACACACACACACACGAGTCATTTATCCCTTTATAGGGGGAGTGGCTGAGTCAAGCATAAATACCCTAACTCTATGGGAAAAGAAAATAAAGAGGAGGGGATTTCCAGTCCCCTCGCTCCGCCCCATTTAGTCGATTCTTTCGACACTCAGGGAAACGCGGAGGATGTATTCTAGCCCCCTCCCTCAGGGTGTACATATATATATATATATATATATATATATATATATATATATATATATATATATATATATATATATATATATATATATATATAAAATATATGTGTGTAATTACCTAATTGTGGTTACGGGAAAGAGCCCCAAGCTCGTAACTTCCCGTCTGTATATTGTGTGTGTGTGCGTGCGCGTGTATAATTACATTTATGTAACTTTTGCACTAGATAATCTTTGGTATGCTCTCCTAAGAATTTTCCTTGTCAAACAATATCAGTCAGAGGTACTATACTGAATGCATTGCAAATAACCGAGAGGATCAATTCGTAAAGAGTGCCTCTTTATCCCTGGGCCATTTAGGTTCAGTTAGCTTAGCTTATGAATATTAGGAATATTAATCTACACAAGAACCCCTCTACAGTCTTTATGATCTCGGAGAAGGTTGCAACATCTAAGTTTCGAGCATTTATATCCCTTATCTAGTAAATTACCGAGAGTGTGGGCTGAATTATTTCAGAATTCCATCGAATCACCCACGGATATTAAAGCTATCCTTCAGGCTCAGAGCTTATCTGGAGATGAGAACTATAGTATCCTAAAACGAGACAGCAAAAATTGAAATTAGTAATATGAGAAAATAGTTCTTGACAGAAGTGGGAGTTAAAAATCTTGATGGTTAGAGACTTTCATCAGTAAAACCAAGATCTTAGCTCTGATAAACAAGAATGCCACGCAGCTTGTGCATATCAATGACCGATAAAAGCACTGCTAGATGCAGCATTTTATAACTAAAAATTACGCTGTTGATGGTACTATTTGTGTAGTTATACTGATGTCAGGGACATGCTTTTGTAGATGTTGAGAGGAATTCAAGGAGATATTTTCGCAATTGCTTGTAGTACGAGTCTAAATGGAGAAAAATATGAAGATATATTCATTACTTATGTAAATTTGATTTCAGACTTTCCCTGTTTTTTTTTCCTAAATCGCGTTTATTTGTTTAAAAGGAGTAATGCCTAAATATACTATAGTGAACAGTAGAAATTTATATGAAGGGGATTTAATTTCTGAGAGTAGGGCTATAAACAGAATAAATGTTTGTGAATTAATCATCTCATGCTTCTAAAATAGCAATATTCTTAGTAATTTTAGCTAGATCTGTTGGTGGTAGTAACCTCGTACGTAACGTTAACGTCGTGATCAGTTTTGCCATTGTACCAAATTACTTGTTGGTGTTATACTGAAACTATGTGTTTTATTATACTTGGGTTATTTTATGTAAAATTTACATTGATTTTTCAGTATCGACCTCGAAAGAAGGCTCGGGTGATGAACTTATGTGGGACTGGGCGTGGAGATCGTTCTCCTTCTCCTGGAGGCACGACTACCTCTTCAAGACGTAAACGTCGACCAGCAGTAAAGCTGCTCTCCTCAACTCGCCTCCGCATCACTGTTACGACGCCACCCAAGTCCGCCCTGTCTTCACATAAGAAAAAACGTCAGAGCTCTAACAAAAAGAGCTCATCATCGCGTGCAACCAAAGGAAAAAAGAATAGTACTTCCAGAGATTCCAGTGGAGGTAGCCATAGAAAAAAATCATATGGCAAAGGCGTACTTACCAAGGGATTCTCTACAGCATTAATCAGGAATACGTTGCCACCTCCCACTCCACCGTCCCCAATCTGCAATTCTCCAGCATCACCTGATGTAGGGGTCTTCTTTATGGATGACGAAGATTCTAACTGTAGCACAGCTCTCCCACCACCATCATCTAGTCTCAGCAGTGCCCTCATGGGATGTTGTTCAGTTCTTGACACTCCAACTCCATCACCTGAGCCTGTTCAGCATACTTCTCATCAGGATTCACAAGAGTCTCTTGGTGAATTCTCTTATTTAGCTGATATTTTACAGGTAAGCAGCTGTAGACTTATCATATGCTTTCACTACATTTAATATGAATAGATATAGCATTAAGTGTTAAATCTGAAGATGTATTGACTTTGTATTCACTGCATAATAAGGTTAATACATTTGATTGTCATAAAATTCTACTACAAAAGTTCAATACACATGCCTAATACTCCTGTAAGCAAGTTGATTTAGCATTTAGAAATTTGGCAATATATTTTTCTACTCTGATGTATATTGATCTGTTAATTTTACATGCAGATGTCACCTGAATTCCCTATGGACTTGGATCTGAATCAAGAACTTGACCTGGAATCTTGCTCCTCAAACACCACGTCAGTTTCTGGGTCTCATTTTGAATTCTCTTGTACACCAGATGTTGCTGATGCACTTTGTGATGTTGGTCTGACTGTTTCAGACTGGCTGGATCCTTCATTGAACAGCCTTATTTGCTCATAATTGTCGCCACCTTCAGCTCAGTGAAGCATCTTTGGAATATGAATTCAGGACCCAAGGCACTTGCATTTTAAGGCTGGATCTTGGTCATGGAATTCTTGACAACTTAGCTCAGAAATTGCTGTGGCGGATCCTCCTTAAAAGATTTTGTCTAATGAATATATCAAAGTTAGACATGAGAGTGAGCAACGTGTACTGCGGTGCCAGATTTGAAAACTCATTTTTCTTCAGTATCTCTACTGTCGGCACATAAGGCTGATGTGGTGTACCAAGAAGAGATTTACCTTTCTTGGTATGTGATGTTCATTGAAAGGTGAACACAGTGATCTCAGTCAGAGGCTCAAGAGAATGCAGCTGTTCAGTGTTTACAGTTTTTATCTCTTCAGGATACAAAGTTTGCCAGTTGCATACTATGGTAAGTCTTCTCTAATTTGGAGATGATATGAACCTACACATAATCTGAACATCTGTTATTCCACGTATGTTGGAACGCAGTCGCTCACCCTGTGAGTGTTAGTTGTCGATCTCGCCATGTTTTCTCAACCTCAGGTACAACCTAAGTCAACAGGCCAAGACTCATGACCAATATACAGACTCTGGTATTCATTAACTTAAGCATATTTTTTTTTACTTCATATCATAGGACCAGACCAAAATATATCATTAAAGCAAAATACAAATCGTGATGCTACACGCACAAAATAGTAGGTTGGTGTATGAATTTTTTAACATTTTACATACATGCTGATAATAATGCAGTACCTCAAACTGTTTTCGGTATTTCAAAAATATTTCAGCATTTATGATTCTTCGCTAGTCTTGTTTTTTGGACTAGTTGCCACTGGCAGATCATGGTTAACGTTGGCGGATAACCAGTGGGTGTCACGTGTTTATACTCTTTGGAAGACTTTTTCTGGAACTTGATACAATACTCTGTTCTTGTCTTGGAAGTTGCGTCAAATTAAAGTTTTTGAAGCATAGCTCTTGCAAACTGTTAAATGTAATTATGTAACGAAGCACAAACAGTATATGCTATTCTTTGAGAGTTGTTAATGACCTTACATAAATATTGCAAGTTATATTCTGACAATCTATGGAACTGCTAACTTTGCAAGCTTATTCTGCTCTTGGCACCAAGTGAGAAACTCGGGTTTTTTTAGCTACTCTGTTGTTACCTTACATTCAGGTCATGTTGCTGACCAACGCAAAAGTATTTAGTAATTCTTATAATGCAGTCTACTACAAAGACAGATAATTGGTATATTGATAAAAAATCTCGAATATTATCATCACTTTGTGTCTTTTGTTACTTGCTAAGACGTTTAATCCAAGTTCTTTGAACTAAATGTTTAAAACTATTACAGTGGCTGAGGAATTGTTTATGCTGATAACCTAGAATTAAAGCCTAAAGACAAAGAAACTGTAAGCTCCTAAAAGTTACATAACCGAGATCTAGGAATTGTTGAGTATTGAAGGATAAGGCAGTCAAAATTTACTCGTGTTTGTAGATGATTTTGATGATATTGTGGACTATTTTCATTTTTTTACATATGCAATGTAAAGAATTTTGATTAGGAACAAACTTCTAATTTGTTCCGTTTTTTTTCCCAAATGAATTCTTTATGCATATTATACAGTAGCAAATATGTGTACAGTATATATGCACGTTATTTTATGCAGTTCTTTGTATATGTATTGAGAAAAAATCTTGTAGGCAACACTTGCATATTTAAACTTGGAAAGTTTACAGACTATAGTTCATACAGTATAATGGTTGTGATTAAGGACAATTAAGTCAAAGATTTTCTTGTATGAAAAGTCATGTTTCAAAGAGTTGATGCCCTTACAACTCAGTATCAGTAATTTTAGATATTGCTGTTAAAACTGAGAAATATTTTACAAGATGTTGTTTGATATTATTTTATGCAAGATTTAATTATGTTGGCTGGCCCATTTTATTTTGTAATAATGCAAAATATGGAGCTTCAATTCATGTTTTATACAAAAGTAATTTAATTAACTGTCAGTACTACATATTTTTGTATGCTATTGACCATGAACTACAACAATAGCAATATTGTATTTTAGGTTAACATAAAGACTTAATTATGTAAATCTGTCTGAAAAAAGATATTGGGCTTTGATGCCAGCAGTCTTTATATCGAACCATTCCTAGATTTCGGATAATGAAAGCATCATTGGATTGATGGCATTGGAATTGAATTGGCAATGACAATGGAATGCTCCCCGTCCATAACTAAAGTATTGCTGTTGGAATAAATATTGACAAAATATATATTTAATAATACAAATGCAGTTAAACAAATAAACCGTATAAATAGTCATATTTATCATCAATACAAAATTGCACGTCACTTTTTATTCACAAGGAAACAAAAAGAAAAATCATGCATCATACCTATCATGTAATGTCGGCGAATATACATTCTCTTGAGTGTTTGATATAATGGAAGTGCATATACATAGTTTGATAGTGTCCCATTTAATATGCCATTTTTTTTTTATCAATATTCTCTGAATTGTACCTTGAGTATTGCAAGCTATTAGAAAATTGTTGTATTTGGTACCATCGCTGACTGTGTTATTGTGCAGAACTGAAAAAGTTCTAGCCTAATAGAAAGCAAAATGTTCTTGAGGGACATACTAGTGTAAGGGCAATTTACATTTCATTGAACAGTAACATCGTATGAATGTTACTCTTAATCATCTTAGACAAGTAATTATGTTTTACTTATGTTGATTTTTAAAAATGATGCTCATGTAACAATGGCTTTTGTACTGGTATGTTGCTCTTGAACGGATTGCACTTACATGGATCCGAGGAGTCAAATGTTTTTGAATCTAGTTTTCAATCCGAGTTTGAAAATGGGACACTTAGCTAGGTTCTGACCTTACTGCCATACTGTAGGTTATGAACTTACTGCCACACTGCAATTTTAAATTTTGCCATTTTACTCAAGATTCCAAAGGTTGTATCTAAAAGAGCTCAGTGTCATCATGACCGTAAGTGTTACCAAATTATTGTTGTGGGTTTGGTATGGATAAATCCTTTACGAAGAATCCTGTATGGTGGTATTGGTTGCCTATAGCATTGCCCATACGTGTTCATTCCCTGATATTTAAGGGGTCGATGAACAATGACTACCTAAAGGGAGTGCTTTAATTATCGTAATATATTTAGAATATATATATATATATATATATATATATATATATATATATATATATATATATATATATATATATATATATATATATATATATATATATATATATATATATATATATATATATATATATATATATATATATATATATATATATATATATATATATATATATATATATATATATAATATATATATATATATATATATATATATATATATATATATATATATATATATATATATATATATATATATATATATATATATATATATATATATATATATATATATATATATATATATATATATATATATATATATATATATATATATATATATATATATATATATAATATATATATATATATATATATATAATTATATAATATATATATATATATATATATATATATATATATATATATATATATATATATATATATATATATATATATATATATATATATATATATATATATATATATATATAGTGAAAACATCGCCTACTGGGAGATTGTCCTATTGTCAAGACATTGAAAAGAGAAGTCTGTTGGCTCAAGAACAAAATATCCTTTTTTTTTTCTTTTTTTTTTTGAGGAGAGGATAATCTTGTAAACATGGCAGATTTACGTTTGCAGTGCATTTTCTTTGTGGACATATATTTATGGGCTCTCTGTATTATGATATATATATATATATATATATATATATATATATATATATATATATATATATATATATATATATATATATATATATATATATATATATATATATATATATATAACAATATTACAACATATTATCCAACCTCGTCTGTGTTTCTTAGATGTAAGGCAATATTTATATGGGCATTTTTATTACTTTTATATTATGATAGATTGTTTGCACTTATTGTGATTTGTATATATGAAATAGATAAGTATATATAGATATGATAATAACCGATGTTGTAATTTGTAGTGTTTTGCCGAAGTTACCAAATAAGAATGTGTATGAGCTAGCTGTTTCATCCAGTTATATACTCTGTACCCTTTTATAAACAGTGATCATATATATATCTATATCTATAATAAATCCAATTCAGTATATAAAAAAAATTTATTATAAATGCACGCTATATATGCTATAGAGGACTTTTGTTATTTCATACTGTCGTGTTTTTGGGTGTTAGCGTTCATAGATGGAGGAAAAGGAAGATAAGAAGTTTACGGAGGATGAACAAAGAAAAATGTTGATTTATTGAAAATAATAAAGAAAATTTAGTACGAACGGAAAAATTCTAAATAGGTCTGGAATACTGAGGTAATTGGTAGTCTGTGGCCAGTTTGTCATCCGTCAACTTAGATGTCCGTACATCAAAGTACATACAGTACAGTATATATTTTGGTGCCAGAGCTGGAGTCAAGAGGATGAAGAAGTGTGTGGGGTTTGTGAAACATCGGCATCGACTGATGATCATCATGGAAATTATAAGAATTTATAGTGAAAAATGCAAAGTTCTTAAATCTTCATCTGATCCAAGTATAGTGATTCATTAGTACGTCGAGAGAATAAAGAAAAACTTCGATCTTATTCATTTAAAATACTCTGATCAAAGAAAATACGAACATCGATCAGAGCATTACAAGTGTCTAGTCATCCCTATACGATAGTGATGCGAGATTATAAATTGACAGACAAGATAAATATTGCATATAGCTAAATTGTTGTTCGTCTTGTATGAATAGGTTCTATGATGCTGGTGCCTGAACTTGGCATATTAATGCTGATTTTTTTTTAATATCCAGTTTCAGTCTTTAACAAAATGATGATGATGAAAATGCAGACGTTCATCAAGATACTAATCTCAGTTTCTCAATAACTCAGGTAATAGTTTTCCACATGTGATAAATATACTGAATTCTGCAATAAGCTTCTTTTTTCAAGTTTTGTTATTAGGAATGGTACCCGGCATAAAAAGTGAAATGGTATATTGAGAGACGTACAAGAGATATGGACTGTTTGAAATTAGTATCTAATTTACACCCCTCACTCAAAAATGATTGGGTCTGTACTTTAGCCTTGCTCAAAATAACAGGAATTATAGAAATTTACAGAATTCTCCTAAAATAATGTGGTTGCCTGAGAAGTATTGCAAAATATGCTCGTGCGTAAATGTATAATGTAGTAAATGCAAAATTTGTTGTGCTGTGTAGAGGACGTGCAGCAGTAAAAGAGAACCCATAACATTGGTGTCTGAGAAAATAGTGCGATTGATCTTCTGGAAACTGTTTTCGATATTTCTTTTTGTATAGCCACCACTGTCTATCCTCTCACTATCTTTTTTGAACACTGTTGTTGTCGCAGATACATTCTTCATGTTTCGTATTTGACATTTCAGCTTGAATCAGTACAAATTCTTTGGTAAATTGCATTACCCAGTAGTGACTCAGATTGGCAGGATTAGTAACTATGACAACTTTTTTTTATTTTATAAGGTGTTAATTTCATGAATGACAATATATAAAGCTAGAATTGCTTGCAACTATTGTGAGAGAAGTCACTTTCCCCCTCTCAGTAAGTGAACATTGTGGAGAAAACAGTGTGTGAAAATCTTATAAAGAAAGCTGATAGTTGAGAACAGTCTTGCAGTGAGAGCTAACCTGAACGTTTAAGTAGAGTATTTTAAATAAAAGTTAACGTCCTGAGATTGGCAGACTAGCAAAAGTGTGTGTTGTAAATAAATATTACTGAAAAGTACTTGTAGATCTGTGATACTTACTATAGATACCCAGGTGATAATGATAATTATTGATAAAGATTTAGAATTGGCTCCAAAAGAAGAACTAATATTGAGAGGTGTTTCATGATTCATGAAAATCAAGATTAAAGGGAAATCAGTGGATGCCGATGTGTGCCAACCCAACATAGCAGTAGATACCCTGGAGAGCTTATATAGTTTCCGGAGGCGAGAAGGTATTTACCATGAAAATGACAAGGAAGATATGCTTTTCAAATTGGAATGCAACTCAAAGATAGGATTTTTATCTGAAAGTTCATCGTGGAGGTATGATAATCATATTATAACTCAACATGGAGATACAATTATCATTTGATATTTGACTGGGAGATATGTGTTGCATTTCTGAAATCGGACTATAGGATGCATGACATTCATCTTAAAACTCGACTTGAGGATATGAGTTGTCTATCATGCGGTTCAGTTATTGATATGAAGTTTGAGCCAAGGTAATACAGTGGAAATATTCTTGTTTAGAATATCGTAATAGAAATGTAATTCATCTGTAAAGTGAGAAGAATGATGATAAGTGAGGTCATTCCTTTCCAGAATAAGAACATGATTTCACTTCTCTAGAGAAATTAATATGCTTTAAGAAAACAGCAAGAAATAGCTTTCCTCAATGAAAAAGGTGAAAAAAATAAAAATTTTATTGCAAAGGAATATTAACATAAGTATAACCACTTCTCATCTAAATGAAAAGGTGAAAAGATTCAGTCAGCACTTATATATAAAAAATATGCCTGAAAATATCAAGAAACTGAATTGTTTTCCTGCACACTGTACATCCAAGATGTTTTGCTCATTATTTGTGCAACTGCACATCTAGTTTGAAGGAAATGTGGAAGCAGGTTTTGTAGTACGTAAGATATATAAAGAAAAAAATAATGGCATGTGAAAGTATCACTGAAAGCAACTACGTGATGAAAAGGACAAATCCGAATTGATCTGAAATTGTCTCGACATCTTTGATTTAGCAAGCCCTTGTTGATTACTACTTAAACATCTTATTGGTGATGGGGGAATTGGAATTCAAAGATTCTTTGTAGCAAGGCTATTGGAACGTTGGAAAAATATGAGGCGAAGTGTAACGGAAGACAGATCTGACAGGGTTGGCACCCGCCATTGACCACTGCGTCATCCCTCTTCCTAGAGAGTCGCGTGCATTATATTGTGGTGGTATAATTCCATTACTAAGTTACTGTACACAGTAAACCAGTATAAGGGCAGACTCATATTCAGATATCAGAGACCAATATAGGCAAGACCCTATATATTGAAGATCAATCTCAAACGCATAATGTTTTACCATGATATGTGTGTTGCATCTTTGTGATTGCACCATAGCAAACCACGTGATGAGACTGTGCGATTGTTTACATGTGGCAGTGCGATCTGATAGTAGCCACAAGAGAAAGAGAGAAAAAATAATATGAAAGATGAGGGAGGGATGGCTTTGAATATGAAAAATAAATCTGGAACTGCTTTGCTCCACTATTAATGTAATCCAGATTGTATTTAAGGCATTGTTCTCAAGATTGTAGTTGAATAGGTGTTGATAGAGTAAGGCTATAGAAGTGTATATGTAATTTGGCTGTTCATGGTTGGGTTGCCATTGATTCAGCATCTTCTCAGAATAATGCAAAACTGCACCAAAATATATTATGCTCTCTCTCTCTCTCTCTCTCTCTCTCTCTCTCTCTCTCTCTCTCTCTCTCTCTCTCTCTCTCTCTCTCTCTCTCTCTCTCCACTGAATGAGTCAAAACTCATCCCATCTATCAGGAGTATTAGTTGCCAAGATCGACTTAAGACTCTGGGACTGTTCTCATTAGAAAATAGCAGACTGAGAGGTCAGCTCATTGAAGTATTTAAAATATTGAATGAGTTTGACAATAATTACCAAAAAAATTGTTCAGTCTGAATACAAATTCAACTCGTAACGATGACTGGAAAGACATTATAAGGTTTAACCCTAGCTTTCTTCTGCCCCACCTGGGATCAACTTTCAGTGTTGTTAACAGCACTTCCGTGACACATTTCAGATGAAATCTGGACATAATTCTGCACACACTACAATGAGTGTGTATTGGGGTTGTATTACTAAGTAAATATGAAGTACACCCTGGGTATGGATAGCAAAGTCCATGAGACACTAAGCCTCTCTCTCTCTCTCTCTCTCTCTCTCTCTCTCTCTCTCTCTCTCTCTCTCCAGTATATATATATATATATATATATATATATATATATATATATATATATATATATATATATATATATATATATATATATATATATATATATATTATATATATATATATATATATATATATATATATATATATATATATATATATATATATATATATATATATATATATATATATATATATATATATATGCGCGTGTGTGTGTAAGTTTGTGTGTGAACTCAGTCATTTAAATCTCATAAACATGTGGTTTAAAACAATACTGTCGCTGTGGGCATTTAGTTCAATATTCATTTGCTAGATGGTAGTGGAGAGATCAAGCTGTGTAGTGTCACTCTAAAATCATTTACTTTTTACGTTCAATTGGAGGATAAAATCCGATTACGGATTCGTCGTGGATAGCCAGAGGAGAATATAATCAGTGTAGCACATGGCGACTTTGTCAGTAATATGCGCTCGTAGCCTACATTACCCAGAAATAAGGTCAGTTTGGTAAACAAAAAGTGGACCATCCCCATAAGCCCAAGTTTAGGTACACAAACGTCGCTGATGTAACTAAAAATTTCAGTTTTCATAAAAGACACCCGTAATATGCAGGCTACTGAAAATTTGACAGTATATTGGAATCCCTAAAAGTCGACAGAAGACATAATTTGTAGTTTTATTCATGCCATATAGAAGCGCTTTCCACGGTCGAAGGTCCCCCCGGTTCCTTATCCTTGTGTTGTTACCTACACACCATAATGTCCTCCATATTATGCTGCTGTTCATTTATGAAGCACTCATCACTAGGACAATCTTGATACTGCCAGGAGGAGGAGGACACTTTCATTTTGCTTTTTGGCCATTCGAAGTTGACGTTTACAGAGGTTGTTTGTTTTGCTGCAAAACGCATTTCTGCCGGCAAGATGGCCATTTGAAAAGGACTCTTAAATACGAGCATATATTGTTTTCATGTACCTGTTGTTTACATTGGAAGTTGTAGAAAACGCGTAAGCCTAATTCCTGATGTGTGTGTGTGTGCGCGCGCACGCGTGTACTCTTATGTGTGTTTGTCATTCTCAGAGGATATTGCTCTCACTAGACTGTACAACTGAAAAGGA
Organism: Halocaridina rubra; assembly: GCA_037179515.1. Lineage (NCBI taxonomy): Eukaryota > Metazoa > Arthropoda > Malacostraca > Decapoda > Atyidae > Halocaridina > Halocaridina rubra. The sequence goes on along the minus strand of JAXCGZ010021155.1, from coordinate 54,143 downwards.
GGCTGAATCAAAGCAGATCCCACCAATATTTATAATGTAATCAGTTATTTATTTGAGTAGTACTTATTATATTCTTAAATATAACGCGACATATAATCTTTGCCGTGGGTAGTCAATGCTTTTGTGATAGTTTATTATTATAAGTAAGGAATAAGTAGGACTCTTTAACAAATTGCAGAAATATGTGGTAACGTAAACAAAACTTTTTATAATTTTATAACTTTGCATACTATGATTAGGGAAGTAATAATATTAAAAAAAAAGTATATATATGAAATATATAACATTTAGGTAATGAAATAATTTTTTTTAGTTATTATTTGATTGGTGCTATTTTTCTTTTTACAATGAACACAATTTTACGAATGATGTAACGCTGTCTTCATTATACATTTTCATATTTTCTTGTTATTTTATTAAAAGTCAAAGAGGAATTCAATTCTTACCGCATTTATTATTATTATTATTATTATTAATATTATTATTATTATTGCAGGAACTCATCAATTAATTACTTGTATATTTCTTAGAGATTACCAATAGAGAAATTGGACAAAAGCGTGTGAATATATATATATATATATATATATATATATATATATATATATATATATATATATATATATATATATATATATATATATATATATATATATATATATATGCAAATTATTTTTTAAAATCCTCATATGTAGCTACTTTTAACAGATTTAATCTGTGGACGCACGCCGTTTATTATTATTAGTATTATTATTATTATTATTATCATTATTGTTTATTTGATATTCCGCACGTAGTGTATTTGCTCCTTATAATAATCATTTTGTGGTAATTCTTTGATATACACAAAAGGTGCTTTCGTCGTATCATTTCTTCCAGGTTATATAAATTAGGCTAATAATTGGTAAAATACTATATATATATATATATATATATATATATATATATATATATATATATATATATATATATATATATATATATATATATATATATATATATATATATATATATATATATATTAATCGTCCGGTGTTATTATATTATGGGGCTACCTTACTGTCTAGTCTGTTGCACCCTAACCTAACTTAACCAGGTTAAGTTAGTTTGATTTGGTTTGGGTAAGGTGCAATAGACTGCAGACTGTAAGGTAGACCGTATACTATTAGGCCGCTTTCAGACCCAAGTGGCACGTGGCATGCCACTTGGTACGCCAATTGAAAACGAACATCCGGAAATATATGAAACCTTTCACACATAAGTGGCGTAATACGTTCCATGTGCCACGTGCGACTTCGCACGTTCCGTGTGCCACGTGCGACTTGCTTGCCACTCTGAGTGGCACGCAAGTCGCTCATGGCACATGAGACGTGTTACGCCACTTCTGTGTGAAAGGTTTCATATATTTCCGGATGTTCGTTTTCAATTGGCGTGTCACGCGCGACGTGCCATTTTGGTGTGAAAGCGACCTTATAGCACCAATCGTATTTGAATCATACTTTATATATTAGACTTAACGAAACAACTCTCATATCAGACGCGTTTTGATCTAGTTAATTAACGTGCGGGTAAGCTTAGTTGTTGGGGGAGGGGTGGGTTATCGCCAATACTTCATATCTTTTTTAGAACCCCTGTTTTTCTACACAATACTTTCTCTGAAAGTTATTGACATAATTATTATTATTATTATTACTATTATTATTATTTTAGTATCTGTGATTGAAGAAAATGACGATGAAAAACACTTTAGGCAATGGTTGAAAATAGCTGAAGAAATATATTTAGTTTTCCCTATTAAGTCTCGACCACTTTTAACTTTAAGTTTATTTGATGAACTTCAATCCTATTTTCTTTCTGTAAATAACATGATTTGTTTTTTTACGGACTTTTTTTTTAATATCTTATTTTATGACCTTTAGTAGCATAATGAGCTTTTTAATAACACATTTGCTGAGTAGAATTGAACGCTTATTCTTTGTTCTTTATAAATTACATTAAACTGCGTTATATAGTCAATAAAAAGATTGAAATGGACTGACTCGCAAAAAAAAAAAAACGTAAAAAGAATATATATATATATATATATATATATATATATATATATATATATATATATATATATATATATATATATATATATATATATATATATATATATATATATATATATATATATATATATATATATATATATATATATATATATATATATATATATATATATATATATATATATATATATATATATATATATATATATATAGTGAGAAAGCATTCTTAAATCTATTTTCATTTTCGGCCTTGAGTTGATTCAACCTTTGCGAGATATTTTGTGGTTATTGTTGTTGCTGTTCTATAGGTTGTAATAATTGTGAACCTCAAATTCCATCATATTTATTGCAACTTCTTTTTATATATGAAAAAATGAAAAGGTAAAAAATTACTTCCAAGGTATTTTATTATTATTATTATTATTATTATTATTATTATTATTATTATTATTATTATAAATTTTTATATGAAATGAATAATGTAAAGTATTGACAATGAGGGCATAAAAGAAATGTTAGTTGTGATGAATGCCTAGCTTTATTCATTAAACATTATTATGCTTGAGTTTCCCCCCTCGTTCTCATTCACTGTATTATTATTATTATTATTAATTCTTATTTTCAGTCATCATATCATGCCATATATATATATATATATATATATATATATATATATATATATATATATATATATATATATATATATATATATATATATATATTATATATATATATTCAATTAGTCATTTATTCATAATTTTGTGCATTGCTTCATGCATGAATAAAAGCATGTCTTGAGTTACTTCTTTTCGAAATATGTAATTCTATGTATTATGAGTTGAGATATGTAACATTTTATTTTTTTTCCGTCATATACTCTGTGTTTCATTTATATTTTTGGAAATAAATTATACTTCGTTAATAAGACATGATTTTTATTTGTCTCTTTTTATTGATGTTTTCTTCTTTTCAAATATCTGTAGTCATTGTGTTCTCCTGTAGAAAAACAATATTGCAAAGGTTCAGTACATTAAAATTCTCTCTCTCTCTCTCTCTCTCTCTCTCTCTCTCTCTCTCTCTCTCTCTCTCTCTCTCTCTCTCTCTCTCTCTCCTCTCTCTCTCTCTCTCTCTCTCTCACGCATATAAAATTAGGCAAATACACTCCTGCAGAGTGTACTCATACATAACACTCTTTTATATATATATATATATATATATATATATATATATATATATATATATATATATATATATATATATATATATAGTGTATTATATATGCTCATTATTATTATTATTGTTATTATTATTATTATTATTATTATTATTATTATTATTATTATTTTTATTATTAAAGTAAAACTGCTCCTGCTAAGTAAAAGGAAATGCATTATTTACTTGTAGAAATCTAGTGAGTATAGAGTATATTTTAAAGTAATGTAGTGTAATCAGTATCCATAGGCTGTGTGTATTCAGATATTTTCTATATTCTATATATGTAACCTCTTTTTTGATGTTTTTGCTACCTGTAACGAGACCATAATAGAACGTAAAATAATGTTAGGCCTAGAACGTTCTCTCTTTGCTCTCACTCTTTGAACAAGGTTAACGTGGTATCGAAAAAAGACAGACGTGATTTTCTGCTGTCACAGAGAGAGCTCATGAGCAATGTTCAACATGTGCGGGTCAAAAGATAACGTCTGATGGTATATCTCAGTCAAATTTGTGTCGCAAAGACTCGATATTTTCGTAGACTGATATTTACATAGTCCCATTTTAATTTCTGGATGTAGAATCACTATCAAAAGATTCTCTTCATTAAAGAACAGAAAAGGGCAGTGCGTGGAAATGCGAGAGAGTTCACTTTCGTGGTTTCTGTGGCACAGCCCTTTGAGTTGTGAAAGGGCTCCACGTCACAGCAAGAAGAAAACAATTGCTATTTAATCTCAACGTCTTCGGAAGTTCTTGTCAACAGTTTCATATTTTTGCTTTTAGTTATCTCATGAGTTAATGATGGCAACAGACTTGCAGTTTAGATTATATAATTATGTTGTTGTTTATTAGAAAATGACATGATATCGGATTAATTGCTTACCGAAATATCGCAAGCCTACATTCACAACTCTCTTATATATATATATATATATATATATATATATATATATATATATATATATATATATATATATATATATATATATATATATATATATATATATATATATATATATATATATATATATATATATATATATATATATATATATATATATAATATATATGCACACTGGTATATTAGTATTCCCCATTACTGGCACTAGACATGCCAATGAAACAACTACTAAGGGTAATATTTGCTGATGGCTCTTGATCAATGAATCAGATATTCAGATTCAAATATATATTTTTTTCGTTATATATATATATATATATATATATATATATATATATATATATATATATATATATATATATATATATATTAACAACACTATATATATTTAAACTTGTAATATACGCAGAGTGAGTGTTTCAAATTTTGAAGAGCTTCTATGGTCACAGAAGCTTCTCATCACTATTGTTAAGCTAAATAGCGTCTCTTTTTTTTTTTCTACTTCTTCTTCTTCCTGTATCTTCTTTTTCTTGAGGGGAGACCCTAAAGGATCAAAACTGCTTCAAGGGAATGCGCCAAGTGATCCCTTCTACTTCCTGGACTTATAGAGAGCGTTTATTCCATTCTGTGCCGAGATGAAAACGAGTAGCCAGTCGGAAGCCGATATTTCAGAAACATAAATATACTAAGATTGCGCTTGACGTTATTAACATTGAAGAAATTCTTATCAATATGCACTCCCTTGCCATTGCTTTTAACGTCATTCAGTATATTTTTAAAACGCAATATTTTGATTTATAACTTCTAATTTGTTAAATATCATTTCCTCTTCTTGCCAGTTTTTGGTCTGCACAGGATAGGAAGTCTCCTCTCATAATGTCATCTTTCCAGGTATCAAGAAAAGTTAAGACTATAGTTTGAGAGGTTTATAAATTTGTTTTCTGAGAGAATGATGGATTCATTATCAAAGTAACTATGAAGTAAAATAATATTGAATTATCTCTGTATTTTGATGTGGCCTCTGCGGAGGTAACAAATATTTTTTAATTCTCTCTCTCTCTCTCTCTCTCTCTCTCTCTCTCTCTCTATATATATATATATATATATATATATATATATATATATATATATATATATATATATATATATATATATATATATATATATATATATATATATATATATATATATATATATATATATATATAACGGCAATGCAAATACACCGATCATATTTAACAAGATATGTTTGAAAGACAAAAAAAGAATATTGATTATATATATATATATATATATATATATATATATATATATATATATATATATATATATATTATATATATATATATATATATATATAACAGCAATGCAAATACACCGATCATATTTAACAAGATATGTTTGAAAGACAAAAAAAGGATATTGATTATTATATATATATATATATATATATATATATATATATATATATATATATATATATATATATATATATCCTAAGTTTTACTTTTCGTTTTTTTTTTCATTGCTTTTCATTATTATTTATTTCAAGCTTTGTGTTCGATCCCAGAACATCGCGCTAGCCACTTACGTTTCCAATCTTCATGTAGTTTTATATAATTTCCAATCTTCTCTCTCATGTATATATATATATATATATATATATATATATATATATATATATATATATATATATATATATATATATATATATATATATATATATATATATATATATATATATATATATATATATATATATATATATATATATATATATATATATATATATATATATATATATATATATATATATATACATATATATAGTTGGGAGCGTTTTGTAGTTACTAAAGAGTGGATAGTGCTCTGTAATTTTTGCGCTTAATCACATTTACGTAGTATATTGAAGTTAACATAGTACTGAATATTGCCATGCTCTTGCAGAAATGGCTGTATAAAAGTGAAGCTTTATTTAATGACAACATAATTTTTTTCTTCTAATGGCACTTTATTCAAATATCTGAAAGGATTTTTGCTGTTGCTTTGTTGTAATGAGAATAGTATAAAGGCAATTAGGGTATGTTAGGCTTTCAGTGATAGCTTATTCATTTAGTCGCGCATGTTCGCCTGGTCACTGCCCAAATAGCAATTGCTCACTGCCATATATACTGTTTGTACACAGGGTCATAGTCATACTTGAATTTACTCTCCCTTTGTGCTAACTATAGTTTGCTTTGATTTTGACTTTCCAAAATCTATAAACGAGCGAATCCCAAAGAGAAGTCAGTTATGGCAACATTTTACTGTATCAATAGCAAGAATCGCATACAAGGTAAAATAACAGCTTAGAGAAGTCATTAAAAGATATATATATATATATATATATATATATATATATATATATATATATATATATATATATATATATATATATATATATATATATATATATATATATATATATATATATATATAATATATATATATATATATATATATATATATATATATATATATATATATATATATATATATATATATATATATATATATATAATAAGTAAAATGACTTATCTCGTTACTGAGAGAAAATGACAACTTGGCTCCCACTTCAATATTTATGATTTTAAAATTCATAATGCTATAAAAAAAAATAGAAATGAGGTTTTCTTTATATTCTTTTAACCGAAGTTTTCTTTAACAGTATCATCATGGAGGCAATGGTTGGGTATAGCTTTTGAATAGAGAAAAGACGTATTCAGTTGGGCATCAATCAAGATCTCAAATTAACTTATTCTGCGTAGGCAAAGTTAAAAGAGATATCTTTGATCTCTTTGTTGCAAAATTATCTTAGCCATAGTAGGTGCTTGCTCAATTAGAGCTTTTTTTTTTTATTCATTTATGCCTATTCTTTTATATATATATATATATATATATATATATATATATATATATATATATATATATATATATATATATATATATATATATATATAGTGACGTATGTAGGTGGATCTTTTGTCGTTATGATGAGGAGGGAGGGAGGCGTATCTAGGACATTTACATTCCTATTTCTCGATTCTGTACAGCATTATAGGAAAAAAAAAAGTTTTATCATTTACAGTGATATTAGATCAATATCATTGTATACACTCCTTACTCTGTAAAACATGCAAGTGCATCTCTCCTCTCTTATTCTGAGCTATTTTGAGCAAATTTGTATTTAAATTAGGGTTGATTTATTTCTTAATCCTATAAATGCTCTTCAGAACATTTTTGCTTTATTTCATGCCTGAGCATTTTTAATGATTGATGATTCGGTTTTACGTCTTGAACTCCCTTTTCTACTATGGGCTAGGACGGTTGCCTTCTTGCGAAGGACTTGCTTTGTCAAATGTAATCGTTACCCTGAGTGTATGCCCTTACTAACCTCAGTCCGTGACGGGGCGCGGATCCTCGGCCTGCCGACACAGAGTCGCGGACGCTACCATTTAGCCACGGAAACTACTCCTGAGCATTTTGAATGGTATGTCATATTTTTCACCGTTCACTTATAATTTTAACTTGTTTATTTCCTTATTCAAATATATTTTTGCAACTCTTATCGTCCCGCAGTTTCTATTTAAATCGTGCCAAGCTGACATTTTGCTCAAAAGGGTGGAGGAGATGGACTTATGAAGGGGGGGGGGGGTTGCTGAGTAATAGAGGGAACATTTTAGATTGCCATCATCGTCGTTGACTATATGCGCGCGTTTTCCTTCATGCTTTGCAATGGCCACTTGAATAGCAATAATGTGAACATCCAGCCATTTGCTGTTACTCTCCTTGGCGCGATAAAGCTATCTGATATATATATATATATATATATATATATATATATATATATATATATATATATATATATATATATATATATATATATATATATATATATACACACACACGCGTGTATATACACGCACACACGCGCATTACACATTTACTTAAACAAAATTATCTCATTTTTTTCATAACAAATTGCCGCGTGATTTTACCTCCGCATATGCCTTTTTTATTATTATTATTATTATTTTTTATTGCATCTTCTGGTATTTGTGACTTTCAAAGAAGAAATATTGATCATTTGGGTGGGGCCTAAAAGAAGCTTCCGCTTGGTTTATTCAATATTAACCTATTAAATCAATTTGTGAATACAGTACATATGATACATCATTATTCACTTCAGTTAGGAGTTAACTAATGTAATTTCTTGATCAGAGTTGGAAGAATATACCACTACTACTACTACTACTACTACTACTACTAATAATATAATAATAATAATAATAATAATAATAATAATAATAATAATAATAATTATGCTATAATTGTTTTATATTTGAGGATCGAAACCTTATATATATATATATATATATATATATATATATATATATATATATATATATATATATATATATATATATATATATATATATATATATATATATATATATATATATATATATATATATATATATATATACAAACAAATTCAAGTTTTTCAAAAGTAGAATAACTTTTGCACTCTCAGAGCGTACTTTGTAAATCCAATGCTATCTAACGGAGCAGCTTTTGTTTTTCTTCGGGATTTACATATTTCGTAATTTTGATGTTATCCTTTCATAACCAGTATATGAGTTGTCTTATGTACTATATGCTAAAAATTCAATAATGTTTCAGAATGAAGTATATTATCCCAAAGTCGGGATCTTTGATATAATCGAATGATAATATCTGTATTTAAAGTATGAAATGACTCATCCTCACCCTTGTTAGCATTCTTCTTCCAATCATCCACGTAAGCTCATATACCAGCTATAAGATAATGGTATTATAGCACTATTACACCGGGTTAGGTTAAGTTAGATTAGGTTGTCACTGAATGTTGGTGATGCTGTCGTCATACTTTCTGGATATTCAGTTTCCGTCAAAAGAAAATCAACTTTTCCCCACACAAAAATTTCGGAAAGCGTTGTACTATAGTGCGATATTACCAAAGATACTTCAATAGTACAAATAGTAAAAAAAAAAAAAAAAAAAAAATCAGTGTCTACAGCATCTATCCGTACATACTTCCGTCAAAGAATCTTGTGATTTTTCCCTCTATCGCTCAGGCATTCGTAATATATATTTGTTTCCTTTTACGATTTGGTCTTCTCATATGACAAAGTTATTGTTTTCCTCTGTTAATTTTCACGAGAAACGTAAGACTGAAAATTCGTATTTTAGGTACCTAATTTCCTTTTTATTAAATTCCTGTTTATCAGTTATCACAAATAGTGTTTTCGGAAATAAATAAATTTATGTATATATATATATATATATATATATATATATATATATATATATATATATATATATATATATATATATATATATATATATATAATACACACAATAACTGTTACCACAGAGCATCGAATAATACTGAAGTCCATCACTGAAGCAATACAGGAAATGTTCGTTATATTTCTGGCCTTAAATGGACCTTTTCTCAAGCACAAGTGTGCTTGAGAAGGATTCCAGTTAGGACCCGAAATATAGCATTATACATTTCATATATCGTTTTATTGATGTGTTTCCTTACCCCCCCCCACACACACATATACGCATATATATATATATATATATATATATATATATATATATATATATATATATATATATATATATATATATATATATATATATATATATATATATATATTAGACATGTTTTCCGGTCGTATTGGTATCGAATGACTTGTTACATGTTAATATGAGATTTTTTTGTTCTATATCTAGCCTTACTAACCTAAGCTGCACAGTAACTATAAATGTGACCAAGATGTATCGCCTTCACTGTTCAAAATTCTTTCTATGCCAACTTTTTCTTTTATCTCCATATTTTGCTACCCCCCCCACCCCAAGAGTCTCATTCTTTTAAATGTCATTGTAAGCATTTTCTTGTCCTTGCTGTTAAGTATTGAATTTGTAAAGCCATAAACTCATAAACTGCATTAATATTATGTAATTATTCAATCAAGCATCCTGTGTTAGCTCTTACAACTGGGAGGTTTCCGTCTTTTTGTACATTAAGCGACAATACATATGTATCGTTTAAATTAATTTCGCACGAGTAATTTGTAGATATAGATTAATACTGCTCTGAATCTTCCTATACTTGCTGCTCTTCCAAGGAGCAAATTTTCTATGAAAAAGAAAACCTTGTGCAATCCTCTTTTGTATTACTACTCTCTATTCAAGTCTTACTTCCTTAAACCGGATTATAAGCTGCCATTGGCTATTTCCTTTGGTGTAAGCATTCTAAACCATCAGGGTAATTATAGCCAAAAGAACTGTTCGCCTCTGAAGAAGCGAATGCTTTCGCTGGTCTAAACCCACTGAAGTAATGACATCGATGAATAATTTTTCCCTGTTCTTGATCTCCCTCTCGCCAATCATTTTCTGATAATAATTTACTTGATATACATTGTATATTGTTTAGTATATCCTGTCCGTAACTGAAATACGTACTCTCTCAGGCTGTATATTTTATTTCTTAATGAAATCTCTTCCTTCCATATATCACAAATCGACGAGAACCATCCAAAGACAACCACGCCAAAGAGAGAAGCAAGCTCCCTATGGGTTATCCTAGTGAGCAAATGGTAAAAAATGAAATATCCTGGAATCAAAAAGGTCACCATTTATTATGAATCATCCCTGTCCATAAAGAGCTAACAAAAATCGTTTGGACCATCCGACTCAGCAAAAGAGTAACCAAATCTCTAGCCTCATTCCACTCAGAAAAGTACGGCAAAAGTTTCTGGGATCCCACTTGGAAACGAGTCTGGGGTGTCATTGTGGTGTGAGATATCAAAACAACAGTATATGATGTTTCGTTGATCATCTTCATCACCTGGAAATACTGCTCTGGAAGAGCTATTTTATGCAACATTGGCCAAACTTGAGGCAATATATTTAATTCTTCATCCTTACTGGCATATCAGTCACTAGATAATATTTAAATTTCAGTAAATGTCTAGTATTCCTACGACTGAAAATAACTATGTTACCAATGGAGTCTTTCAGCATATCTAATAATAATCAACTCATAAACAATTTCTGATTTTTGTTTTTCTGATATAGACATTTATGCGATTTTCATTGTGATTCTACAGCATTCTTTTATAATTTCGCTAATTCTCTTACTGTCGGAAGTAGTCAAGATTTATTTTGTAACAGTAATTCTAAGCTACGTTTTAACTTATACTTCATACTTCTACATTGATTAATGAATGAGAACTTTCAGTTTTATAACTGGGCCGAATATGATGGGAGGAGTCTACAGTTTCATTATAATATTTATTAGTTCTAAGAGAACCAGTCAAGATGTTAACCCAAAAGTAGGTGGGAAAAAAAATGAAACTATCTCATAAGTTCATCATGCGACAATATTACAATTTCATAAAATGCATTTTAATTATATATTTTTTTCTCATTTATAACAGTAATCACTACTCTCCTGTATCACTTAAAAAGACGCATCATCAGTATATACATAAATAAAATTAAAAAAAATGGATAGGACTCACAAAAATAATTTTATAATAGTCTTCTCTTAGGTTTAAGACGTGGAACCCAACTTTTGTATTCCCTAGCATGACTGTACAGCGTGATTTTGTAGCTTGTAATACTTCAACTCAATAATGTGATTTTTACCATGAAATCCGTGTTTCATTTCATCCTCTTGAAAGAAACAAATAATAAATGATAGTGCTCCGTCTGGCATTTTCTTCGTATTTCTAAGCTAATATACATTTATCTCTCCGCATTTTTGTATGTACTGTGAAACTTGCACATACAACAGACTAAATACACCCAAATATTAGAGATACGATATATATATATATATATATATATATATATATATATATATATATATATATATATATATATATATATATATATATATATGAATAGAGGTCAGCTTCGAATGAAAAATGAAACCTCTGAGTGCTGAGATTTTAGAGGCTGTAATTTAGTCCACTGTTGGAGCAAATAGATAAAAAATAAAAAATAAGGTGCAAATTCAAGCACTGAGAAGATAACAATAGGTATCATATAACAGTGAAAATAGAACTGAATGATATTGAATATTTGCTATTGGTACCGGAACCTGATTAATCTAAGCTGCATTATATATGATCTCTCTAACTTTGTATTCTAATTCCATTTTAAAAACTGACTAATAATTGAGTCCAATAAGTACTGACCCGGGTTTAAATTAAAATCATAATTGTGTTTAACTGGATCAAAGTGGATTCATGAATATTTCTAGATATAGCGTTATTTCAAATAGTTGTTGCATTAGTTTCAGACTTATCAATCATGTGGAACTTTATCAATTATGTAAAAAAAATGGGGCATATGAATTTTTGCTATGTTTCCGCGGAATAGTTATGCTGATTTACTCTTTTCATTACATAATCATAACTAGTTTTGACCAGTATAAAATAATTTGCAACCTCTGCAAGGCATCTAGTATACTATGTTACTAATTTGCTTGGAGTTAGTTTTTAGCAGTTGTTACCATTGTTTTATTGTAGAAAATGATAAAATTTACTGTGAAAAAATTCAAGCAACGATCTAATATTAATAACACCAGCGAAGTATGGGTAAGGAAGAAAATTTTATGGTAATTCTTTCTTTACATTACTACTAAAGTAAATTCCTTTAAGGTTTCTATTATAACAAAGTTCCAATGTACGAGTTGGATAACATTCTTACCAATTAGCCAGATAGCTACAAATTATTAATATTATTTTTTGGGGGGGTCTGACTTCGAGGCTGAAAATTCATAATGCTCTCAAAAACTTGGAGGAAATTAGACATTTGTTTTATATTGATGCATTATAGCATGCACCTGTTCATTTGATTTTGAAAGAAGTTTCTTAACATCAATATGTTTCGGAATAATTGTCAAAATGACTCCTAATGTCAGAACCAATTAACTAGAACATGAATTATATTGGGAATATGCTCCCAATCAAAGAATTCCATATATGGATTTGAGAGGACACAGCGAAAGAGGATTACCAATCAACATTCCATTTTTTTTTAATAGACACCACTGTATTTTAGAGAAAGCATATGACATGGTTGATAGAGGTATTGTGGAGTGAGTTACAACTGTATGGAATAAGTGGAAGTGTGTTTAATGCGGTGGAGAGTTTTACATGAATATTAGAGCATGAGTGAGAGTCGAGAATGGTATGAGTAATTGGTTAGAGGTGAATGCAGGGCTACTTCAAGGTTGTGTAATGTTGCGGTGGTTCTTTATGTTGCATATGCTATGAGTGGTAAGGAAAGTAAATTAAAGAGTATTCGTTAGAGGCTCGGAATTAGTGGGTGAGTATAGAAAGTTGTGGAAATTGAATAATTTCCTATTTTCGGATGACACAGTACTGGTGGCTGATACTGACAATGAATTGAGTCATATGGTGACTGAGTTTGTTAAGGTGTGTGGGAAAGAAGGAATTTTCTGGTGAATATTGATAAAAGTAAAGTCATGAGATGTACGAGGAGTGTTGATGTTGTCGGATTTAATGTAGGAGTGAATGAGGAGTTGCTGAGATTAGTTAGGAGTTTCAAGTATCTGGGGTTGCATGGATCAAGAAATGGACGAGTGGATGTGGAGGTAAGTCATAGAATGAATAAAGGGAGTAAATGTCCAGTTGAATATATTAGAGATGAAGTGATTGAGAAGTATGATTGGTGTATCTAGAATAGAGAGAGTAAGAAATGAGATCAGGCAGAGAACGGGTGTTGAAAGAAAGCTGTCGATAGGTTATAGATCAGAGAACATTGAATTGACTTGGACACAAGGAAAGGATGAGTGATGAACGAATAGTGAAGAGAATATGGAGCACAGAAGTGGTTGGAGTTAGGCCAA
>JAXCGZ010021155.1:20000-35000 GCA_037179515.1 Halocaridina rubra | reverse complement strand
GAAGAATTAAACCACTCACTTTGGTGTACATTGAAGTCTCCAATGTAGAGAACTCCGGCATGTGGTTGAGCAGATAGCAAAGACTCATGTCATGAGGACAGATATTCAAATAAAGATACAAACTTGGTGGAGTTTGGAGAACAATAGCAAAAGCAAAGGAAAATATTGGTAGTGGAGAGATAGATTTTTAGCCAGAGAACATCAAAGTCAGGAGACTTATATATATATATATATATATATATATATATATATATATATATATATATATATGTGTGTGTGTGTGTGTGTGTGTGTGTGTGTGTGTGTGTGTGTGTGTGTGTGTGTGTGTGCGTATATATATATATATATATATATATATATATATATATATATATATATATATATATATATATATTTTTGTTGTTCCGGCTTTACGTCACGGACTCACTTTTCGACCAAGGGCTAGGACGGTTGCCTTCTTGCGAATAACTTGCTTTGGCAGATGTGGTCGTTACCCTGAGTGCATGCCCTTGTTAACCTCAGACCGTGACGGGGCGCAAACCCTCGACCTGACGCCTCAGAGTCACGAATGCTACCACTTGAGCCACGGTGACTACATATATATATATATATATATATATATATATATATATATATATATATATATATATATATATGTATATATATATATATATGTATATATATATATATATATATATATATATATATATATATATATATATATATATATATATATATATATATATGTATATATATATATATATATATATATATATATATATATATATATATATATATATATATATATATATATATATATATATATAAATATATATATATATATATATACATATAAATATATATATATATATATATATATATATATATATATATATATATATATATATATATATATATATATATATATATAAAGGATGAGTCATAGCTATTTGCGAGAGGCTAGGGAGAAAGCCGTGAAATGTACTTTATTATTTATTTCTTAATATCATTCCTTATTGTTTTCCATATATAGTTTATTGGTGAGCTTGCCGGTATGCCTTTCAAAGTTGGAGGAAACCATGCAGTAATTTGTGTTGATGACTAAATATTAGTAAATGCCTACTGTGAGGTCATGGAAGTTGGAGCCATTGTCATTACCGGGAAGTGAATCATCAAGCGATTGGCCTGAGTGAATGCTGAGTTGCAGATGATTGGAAGATGGGATTTGATAATGTCAACATGATCTTTGGCTCCGGTGCACCTAAAACGAACTCACAGGAAAGCACAAGCGTCTTTGCAAAATCTTGAAGGCAACGATAAAGAGGCAATGCATATATTGTGTAAGAGATCAGTAATGCTTGTGAGGAAGGATAAAGCTTTTCATGCAATTCCAAGCCCATGAAATCTGCTGTGTAACTGTCGAAAATCGCCTCTGGTTGTGGGACATTTTGACTCTGTAGGAGGAGGAAGGTTTCACTCACCTATGCCTAAATAACAAATTCTTTATTTGAGTTGTTCAGCATTCTAATTTTCAGAATGATTGAATCTGGGCATTAAGTGTGAAAAAGACTGAAGACACCGAACGATATCAAGCAATGTGTCATGCTCCAGGTTGCATCAGAATTTGCTGTACTTTGCTGGGGAACTCCTCTTGTGGTAAGTAAGGAAAAGGAACAAAGCTGGACTGAAGATTACATTTGCAAAAATATTCTGGAAGAAAATTTGATCACATTCTTGAAGGAATAAGAGTTTCGAAAAATGTAAAATCCTGACAATTTTTTTTTTCTATTGCTTCATGACAGTGCTCCATGTTATCATATAAATGAGACTAAATCTGATAAAGAGCTCTAGGATTGATTTTTTTTTTATCAAATTGAATGGCCTGTAAATTCACTGGACTTCAACCCCTCTGAACACATTGAAGAAATCCTAAAACACAAAGGGGAGGCTAAGATGGCCAAGAAAATGATGTTGATCGGTATTCAAAGTACGAGCTTGTATGACAATTGCAAGATGTATTTAAATCCCTTAGGTTCAATACTAATCTAGTCGCTGCATGTACACACACACCTACCTATATATATATATATATATATATATATATATATATATATATATATATATATATATATATATATATATATATATATATATATATATATATATATATATATATATATATATATATATGTGTGTGTGTGTGTGTGTGTATATATATATATATATATATATATATATATATATATATATATATATATATATATATATATATATATATATATATATATATATATATAATATATATATATATATATATATATATATATATATATATATATATATATATATATATATATATATATATATATATATATATATAAACACACAAAAAGACATGTCACGCAACTGGTGCCAGAATTATGCAATCTCAGTTATGAGGAGAGCTGAGGTTATTAATTGACTTACCATCACTCGAAGCTAGGAGAATCAGGGCGATACGGTGACAGTTTTTAAATTCCTTCATGGTCATGACAGAGTGGTTAGGGATCGATATTTTTATATGGCTTGCACTAGAACTAGAGGTCATAGCTTGAAGCTTCGTATGAAACTTCTTTGCTGGATGTAAGGAAGTACTTTTTTTTAGTGTAAGAGCAGTTGATGACTGGATTTCGCTGTGCGAGGATATAGTTAATGCTAACTCAATCCATAGTTTTAAGGACAAGTATGATAAGTATCACTTTGTACAAATATGGAACCGACCAGGAGACGGGGAGATACAATTAGGTAATTACACAGAAATGTCTACTTCTGGCCTATGCGACGTACGACTGATTGACTCTGTGACGGCCACTTTGACTGCGCAAGGTGAACTGATTTGTATAAGGCCACGACTCTTCATCTTGTATCTGTGTGTGTCTTAGTTGTTTAAAGGTTAAAACATAATAGTAGTAGTAGTAGTAGTAATAATAATAATAATAATAATAATAATAATAATAATAATAATAATAATAATAATATTAATAATAATAATAATAATAATAATAATAATAATAATGAAATGAAGGATAATAGGATGAAAAGTTATGATTACAGGCGTCTATAGATTGATTTGAAATAATCAGTTGTGATTCTTGTATATGAGGATTTTCATATACATGACTTTGGTTTTGATTGTTTAATTTCGGAGCTTTCTACACTCTCACTCTCAAATGTTTTAAGTGTGACTGGGTCATTGCAATTTGTTTTGGCTGTGACTTATTAGTCATAATAAACAAAATAAAAAAATATATAATTACACCCTATGGGCATGTTAGGGGTGCTAGATTTTCTATACGACTGTAGAAAAGGATACGGCTAAGTTTTCCACTTTATGTTGTTCTTTGTCAGTGTTCTTTCAGTGTTTACCAATACCCATGGAACTTGTACCTGATTTGGTTGATGAATGTTTAATTCTAAACTCATGCACTCAAGGCCCCTTAGACTCCCTTACTAACAAAAGATGCCAATTTCGCTGTAGGATTGGTAGATTCAAATGTCTTCTTAAGATTAAGAAGGCGACTGTAGCATGATTGTTGGTATTGCAGCCACTGACGAAACTAGAGGGTACTGACTGGGGGGGGGGGTTAGGCAGGAGGCCCAGTAATCATTTGGAAGGTAAGAAAATGCGAGTGCCCTAGGCACAAAGCATGCTTGGGGGCTCCAGGGGCATGCTTCCCTAGAAAATTTGTATTCCTAATCATGTAAAATACTGCAATTCTGGCTGTTTTGGCTAGATTTCTGAGGATAAATTTGCTCTGATATTATAAGCCTAGGCCTATATTTAGATTGTTATAAACAACACCGCCTCCTGTTACTTGAATTTACAAGTTTCGCTATATGTATTGCAAAAGAGTTTGACTTGAGTTAGCACACTTCAATGAAATTTGTTACTCAAATGTATCACCAGAGATTATCAAAATATGTAATAAAAAAAACTAATTATGATTGCAAGCATACATGCAGTTTATAGGCATATGAGGTCTTTAGTCTAGTAGATTACATAATTGTATTGGATTCGCATTCATATTACAACTTCCACAATAATCCATAGTACTGGATCGAATTACTGACTAAAGCAACTGAATTTCTCTGCTATTGTGTCGAGCAACAAATATGTCCAGAAATTGATCTAAACTTAATTTCTATGCTCTCTTATGATGGATAGCAATTACACCTAGAGAATCAAGCCCTGGGTTACACATTGTAGTTTCCAGGTAAATTTAATCATTCTGAGCAAGGAAGAGCTCCTCTTACATGAGGCTGAAGTTGGTGATATAACCAATGTAATTAAGTAATTACAGTATGTTGGGAGGAGGGTGATGGAGATGGATATACTGGGTAGGAGAAGGAGAGGGAGACCAAAGCGTAGGTGGAGGGATTGCATCAATGACGACCTGAGGTCTAAAGGTTTATTGGGTGATGAGGTATGGGACAGAAACAAATGGAGAAAACTGGCCAGAAACATCGACCCCACATAAAAGTGGGAAAAGATGTAGACGAAGAAGAAGAAGAAGAAGAAGAAGACACAAGTCAGAGACTGCTTCCTTGTATGTGAGTCAAGAATGCATAAGATTCAACCATGCTCTGTCTCTAAAGACACTCATGTCTTTTATTACCCAGCCTTTTCGATTGTCTGAGTTCTATATTGAGGTAATCTTCCTTTATAGCAACCTAGCCTGCCATAGTTGTAAGTCTGTGACAGTCTAGAAAATGTGGAGATCATGGGTCCAGACAGGAGATACTTTTAAGAAGCTCGTTATTGGGATTATTAAATCTGGTTACAATTTCTACCAAAACTGTCTAACACAGGATAGATATCCCATTTGGAGGCCCACAAATCTTCAGTTGGGGCACATTACCCCCATCCCCCCATAGATTTGCTACTGATTGCAGCTTATGATATCCACTAAGCAAGTGCTGTGTGGTATGTGAGTGCATAAGAACCATTAGTTCTGTAGTCTTTCCGGCAACTCTGCTTAGTAGAGTCTGAAGCTGTCTGACTATTTGGGGTGGATGTCTGCTTGGTTCCAGTTCATCAGCCTGCTTTGCCGAGTTAAACATTAGTTGATAATTTTCTTCAAGACCCATTTTTTCTTCTTGGAGTAATATATTTGAGGAGCACCAGAAGTTGTACACTTTTATCATAAGTTGCTCTAAATTCCTTAGTAGAGAAGGGGTGTTAGTGGGAGATGGTTATTCGGTGGCTGCTAATACCAGGTTCCATCTCTCTGATCTAAGTTGATTTTGAGTATTGATCGCTGCTCTGAGCAGCTGTTTGGAATATGACTGACTCTCTATCCAGTTTGCAATTCTTTTTGCTTTTCTCCTAAGATCAGAGGTGATGGGGGCTTGCAGTATCCTTTCCTTGTATTGAAGTCATCCTTGTGGTATTTATGGCACTCACAGTTCTTGAATCATGAAAATAAAATGTATATCAGATATTTGGGGATACACCAAACACCAGGGATATGCTTACATTGTATTAGTTATCTCGTTCTGTTTACAATGTAGTTACAATGTTGACCGCTAGGTGTTACAAAAGAAAATCTATCTGTTCTATCTACCTTGGCTGTTTCCCTCAATATAGGGGTAACCTTTTTCTTTTTACTTTTTTTTTTCAATGCATCCAACACTTTACATCCTTCATTCACTCTGTGACACACATTTGCTTCCACTCAATCATTTGCAGCTATAACCGAGCCTAAATACTTAACTGATAAACTTTCTCAAGTGTCTCTCCATTCAACATAACATTCAGTCCAGTACCATCCTCATTTCTTGTACACCTCATAACCTTACTCTTTCCCACATTCCCTCACAATTTCCTTCTCTCACACACTATTCCAAATTCTGACACTAACTGACACCGCTTCTCCTCTGAAACTGCCACCACCACAGTATCATCTTCAAACAGCAACTGATTCAGCTCCTACTCATTATCATCCCCATCTACCATTCTCACCTCGACCACACACTCGCTCATTCACCTCTCTTGCGACTTCTTCAATATACAAATTGAACAGCCATGGAGACGTCACGCATCCCTATCTCAGTCCCACACTCACTGGAAACCACTCACTCACTTCATTCCCTACCCTAACACAAGCTCTACTGCCCTCATGCAAACTTTTCACTGCTTGCAACAGTCTACCATCAGTTCCATATAACCTAAAAACATTCCACATTGCCTCTATATCAACTCTATCATACACTTTTTCCAGATCTAAAAATGCAAAATACACATCCTTACCCTTTACCTAACTATAAAAATCGAATCTATACAACCTCTACCTCACCTAAAACTACTCTGCACTTCTGCAATCACATTTTCTGTCTTATCCCTAATCCTATAAATCATTATCCTACCATACACTTTTCCTACCACACTCAACAAAGTCATACTCCTAAAATTACTGCATTCACACATCTCCTTTACCTTTGTTTAGTGGCACTATACAAGCAATCACCCATTCCACTGGCACCATTGACAACATAAAGCATATTTTAAGCACTCCCACTAACCATTCCAATGCAGTAAAACCCCTTCTTTCAACATGTTTGCTCTCTCACCATCCATTCCAGGTGCTTTACCTGCTTTCGGTTCATGCAGTGCCCTTTTCACCTCCTCTCTTGTAATCTCTCTCTCATTTTCATTTCCCATTACTGGCACTTGGACCCCCCCCCCCACTGCCACTATAGCTGCTTCCCTATCTTCCTCAACATTCAGCAAGCACTCAAAATATTCTGCCTGTCTTTTCCTTGTATCGTTCCCTCTTAACATCTATCCATTCACAGCTTTCACTGTCTCTTCCATCCTCGATCCACCCTTCCTTACTCTCTTCACTTCTTTCCAAAACTTCTTTTTATTCTCCTAATATGACCTACTAAAATCCTGTCCCCACCTAACATTTGCCAACCTCTTCTCTTCCTCTACCTTCCGCTTGGCTTCCACATTTTTCTCCCTATATATTTCATACTTCTCCCTACTGCTACACTCCAACCATTCCTCAAATGCCCTCTTTTTGTCTTCGACCTTCATTTTCACCCCTTCATTCCACCACTTGCTGCCCCTCCTCATGCCACCTCCAACAAACAACTTTCCACACACATCACTTGCATGTCCCACAAAATCTTCTTTCATCAACCCCCATTCCTCCTCTAACTCGCCAACTTCTCTTTCTTTCACCCTATCATATACCACTTTCAACCTGTCCTGATATTGCTGTCTCTACTCTGGCTTTTTCAACTCTTCCACCTTCACCACTTCCCTTCTACATCCTCCCACTCTATTTCCCCACTCTTTTGCTACTACCACTTTTGCTTCTACCAAAAAATGATCAGACATCCCAGCAGCCACACCCCTAAATGCGTGCACATTTTCCACTTTACCAATCATTCTTTTTGCTACCAACACATAATCCATCAATGCTCTTTCTTTCACTCTTCCATTTGCCACTCTCATCCATGTATACTTATTTATTAACTTCTTCTTGCTCCACACACATATCTAACAGTCTTTTGCCACTCTCATTCCCACCTGGTACCTCATGCTTTCCTACAACACCTTCTACCTCTCCATCACCCACTCTGGCATTCAAGTCACCCTACACACCTACATAGTTCCTTCTACTCAGACCATCCACACACCTAGCTAACTCATTCCAGAATTCATCTGGTTCTTCCTCCCTTCTCTCACATCCTGGCCCATATGCACTAACAAAAGCTCAACATTCCCTACCCATCCTAACCCTTACCCACATCAGCCTAAATGACACTTCTTTCCATTCCACTACCTTATTTACCATCCATTCACTCAACAATAATGCCACACCTTCTCACGCTGTCCCCCTTTCCACCCCAGACACCCTACCTGTCACCTCACTAAAGGCCACTTCTCCTTTTCCTTTATCTTCGTCTCACACAATGCCAATACTTCCATCCTCCTACTACCAAACATACATCCAATCTCACATATTTTGGTCTCTATCGTACTACAACCATGCACATTTAGACACCCCCAAAACTAGAGTTTGGGGAGAAGTTACACTCCCCTCTACTCCCCTTCTTCTTTGACGTCTCGCGGGAGGTTAATGCAAGAGGGGGATTCCCAGTCCCCTCGCCCCGTCCACATTTAGTCACCTCTTACGACATGCATGGAATATGTTTGGGCTATTCTTTGATGATGTGAGGGTAAACTAAATAACTTTCATTGTAAGTAAATATAAATAAACATAGTAATGAAATCTTTAATTATTCTAACGCCCTATTTTAATTAAAGATTGGTCATTTGGGAGTATTAGCCTCTAATGTACTTGAAATATTCCAATTTACTCTGTGATATTGGCTTTGTGAACATATCAGTAACATTTTCATTAGTTGGCAAATAGAATAAATTGACATTACTTTTATGCATTTTATCTCTTATAAAATGATAATGAACATCAGTATGTTTTGATCCCTGATGATTAAATGGATTGTTTGCAAGGTTAATGGCACTTTGATTGTCAACTTCTACACTTACACAATACTCTTTAATGCCTAAAATTTCTGATAGAAGACGCTTTAGAAATTTGGCCTCCTTAATAACATATGTGATTTCCATAGACTCCACTTCACATGATGAGAGTACGACAGTTTGTTGCTTTTTGTTTTACCACAAAATTAGTGGGCCATGTAATACAATTTGAAATGATATCCAGATATACTTTTTATGTCTTATGAATATCCACAATTGGAGTCACGAAAACCAATGAACTGTAGTGGATCACTTAATTAACAAAATCTTATACCATAATGAATGGTTCCCTTTAAATACCTGAGAACTTGTTTGACTACATTAAGATGGGTTTTTCTTGGTTTAAGCATGTATTGTGACAATCTTATCAGTACAAAGCATAAATCTGGTTGAGTACAAGTTATGATATAAACGAGACTACCAGCTATTTCTCTATATAAAGATGCATTAGCCAATTCAGTCCTCTCTATGCTAGAAGTATTAACATAACTAGGGTCACAAGGTACTTTCTTAATACAACAGTCTGTTATGTTGAACCTCTCTTAAACTTTCTCTATTTACCTTGTTTGCTTCATTTCAGTACAGCTATTACTTATAATAAAAGATATACCCAAAAACCTTTGCAGTTCACCTAAGCCCGTCATCTTAAAATTTCTGCATAAAGACAGTTTATTTTTAGTAATCAATTTATTGCTACTTGCAATGATCAAATCATCTGTCCATATCAATATAAATGTAGCAATATCACCATCAGACTTCAGATATAGACAAGGATCACTTTTTGACTGTTCAAAAGCTTTTGAAATGAAAAACTTATGAATAATACTGTTCCACATTCTACTGATTGATTTGGTTTTACGTCACGGACTCCCTTTTCTACCAAGGATTAGGAGGGTTGCCTTCTTGTGAAGGACTTGTTTTGGCAGATGCATCCATCACCCTGAGTGCATGCCCTTGCCAACCTCAAACCATGGCGGGGTACGAACCCTCGACCTGACGCCTCAAAGTCGCGGACGCTACCGTTTTGCCACAGTGACTACACACTGTTCCACATTCTACTACTTTGTTTTAATCCATAGGGTGATTTCTTTAGTTTACAGTAAAGGACATTTCCATGACTGTCTTTCTTGACATAACCTTCAGGTTGTTCTACATAAATCTCATGATCATTGTCAGCATTTAAACATGCAGTTTTCACATCCAATTGATCAATCCATAAATTCTTTTCTACTGACACATTCAGAAATGTATGCACTGTTGACATCCTAGCCGTGGGTGTAAATGTTTTTCCATAGTCTATATTCTTTACTTGTGAGTAGCCTTTGGCCACATATCTAGCCTTATACTTTTCTTCTCTATTAGCTCCAAGCTTTATCTTTAAAACCCATTTTCCACCTACCACTGTGCAGTCCTCTGGTAATTTAGTGAGGTCATAAGTATAATTGTTTCTAAGTGCAGAAATTTCTTCATCCATAGTATTTTTCCACTTTATTAATTTTGGAGATGTGATGGCATCCTTACAGGTGAGTGGTTCTAAGCTCTGTGATGTTCAGCAGCAGTAATATATAAGAGTCATGCTTGTCATATTTGTAATGTAATCATCCATGCCACTGTCGAAAACATAGTCCTCCAAATATTATGAGCTGCTTCGTTCTCTAGTTGGATATCTTCTCTGTTGCTCTTCATTGGGTGATGCTTCACTCATACGTGATGCGAGTCTTCTTTCATCTTCTGCTTTTGATAGTATACTACTTTTGTTCTCTGTTGTTATTACATCAGCTGTAGTTTGAAATGGTTTCTGTCCAAGTGTCACAACCAACATGATGTTTTCTTCACTTGTGGTTGTTTCAGCTCTGGTTGGGTGGGAATTGTTAAACAGACTATTTGTAAACTTATCACATTATACTTTCTTTACTGTCTGAGTGTCTTAAAAGTAGATCAGATATGCTGAACATTTGTCGTTGTACCCAACAATATTCTTTGAAAACTTCTGGGATCAAGCTTCTTTTGTCTTGTACATATGCATTACGTTTTGTTCCAAAAATATTCATCCTGCTGAGGTTAGGTCGTCTTCTTGTCATCAATTCAGCTGGTGTTTTTCGAACCCTAGGATTGTAGCATTTGTTTCTGATGTAACATGCAGTCTTCACAGCATAACTCCACATACTTTTTGGTAACTCTAATTCATGTAACAGACATTGAACCATATCAAAACTTAATCTATGTGACCTTTCAGCCGTTCCATTTTGTTGAGGTGAGTAGGGAGAAAAAAATTCTTGTTTAATCCCTTTATCTATGAGAAGTTATTTGAATTCCCTACTCGTAGATTCTGTTCCATTGTCACACCTTAGACGTTGATTATACCCAAAGGGTGTGGTGTCTTCCAGATACTTCTTCATGGCAAAAATGGCATCATTCTTATTCTTCAAAAGATAATCTTTGACAGCTCCTGAGAAGTCATCTACAAAAGAAATTCCATACTTAAATCCTCCCTGTGCAATTGGTTCAATAGGTTCCACAATGTCACAGTAGACCAACTCTTGTCGATGTGCTGCTTTCTCATCAGGATTTTTACTTCTATATTGTGTCATTTTGCCAAGCACACATATACTACAGTGGACCAACTCTTGTCGATGTGTTGCTTTCTCATCAGGATTTCTAATTCTATATTGTGTCATTTTGCCAAGCAAACTATACTACGGTGGAATTCATCCATGGGTGTTATAGACATTTTATCAAATTCTGGTTCTAACCTTTGGATATCAGCTATGTTACAGTGCCCTAGAATTCTATGCCAGTCCTCTAAGGTATGTTTACCTTCCCTGTATGGACTTTCTTGAACTTGTCAGCAACAGAACCTCTGAACAAGTAAAATAAGTTATTTTTCTCCACAATATTTAACAGTCTGCTGTCATCGGTGGTTAACGTACTACCATCGGGTGAAAATGTAATTCTACGCCCTCTTTGAACACTTTTCCATACAGAAAATATACCTTGCTTAAAACCTAGCATGTACAAGGGATCAAATAACACAATATTCTGGGAATTTCCGTCTTTATTCTGAATTATGTCTCTAATGTTGCCGATTCCTAGTACAACTCCTTGTTGTCGCTGTCCGTCTGCCAATTCTATGCAGTGATTTTGTGAATTAAAAGAAATCTCTCACATTTTTTTTATCATTCTCAGTGTGTGATGTACATCCACTGTCAATTAATAATAAGGCTTCTTCAGGTTCCAGACCCAATCCTTACACTTTTTCTTCATTAGGCCTTGGTAGAAGATCTGGTATGTGTTACACGAAAGCTATAGGTATCTTTCCCTGAGTCATGTGCAGATTTCACAAAATTAGGCCTATCCTGTTTCCTTGCATTTGCAACTCTACATTAATTTTTTTTATGAGTTTGACACTGGGACAGGCAAGAAAATTGCCCTCATCAATAAAACCCCGGGCACAAAGAAAACATTAAGATGAATAAAAAGTAAAAGGTTAAAGACAAGGCACAGATGAGGAAATGATAATCAATATGAAAAGGACAGGCTGAAAGAATAGTCAAAGTACTGAGGACCTACAGTTATGGCAGTGTTAGGCCCTAAGATTATGATAGATCCGTTTTTTGAAGGAAGGTAGGTTATAAGAATTAGGAAAGAAAGAAGGGTGAAGAGATTTTAAGAGTATGGAGGTAGATAGGTAGAAGTAGTTGCTGCAATGACCAATATGCGAGCTACAAATCTCCATACAGTACCTGTGAGACTAGGCTGCTTAGTGAGAGTTGTGGGTTTTCGAATTATGAAATTTACAATATTTTTGGTAGTTAGGTCTATTTTTCCTTGTCACTTTCCTTACCATTAGGCTTATTATATACTGACGAAAAAATATCCTATCTCACCACTCTTAAAGCATGCATTCTATTACCAAGTTGATTATCACTAGGCTTCATATTCATAACACTTTCTGTACCTCATGCATCTTTATGGCAATCTTCGTGATTCAAAAGTGTAAATTTTGACTGTTCATATTTGTATGGAGGATTGCAATGGCTAGCTACATCAACAAAACTGCAGAAATTTTGAGGGCCATTTAGCATACATCACTAATTGCTTTGCATCTATGCATGCTAAGTATGATGTTGCGCTGCGCCCTCCCATTTTTGAGTTTATGAATGACCTCCATAAAGCATTGGTCCTATGCTCTGTCTCTGTATGATAATGTCGTCACTAGTATCTGTAGAGCCTTAACACCTTTTTCTTTTGCTTCACATTTTATTAGGCCATGTGAAACTCTTAGACAAATAGGCAAATCATCATACGCTGCTTCGTTTTAGTCTCGATAAAATCCTCAGGACGTTCGGCAACATACCTGTCAAAGGCTAGTGTAGGCTCATAACGAGTAGGATAGCCAAGAGAGAGTTTTCCTATATATCGTGGTTATTTGGATCTCTACTGAGCTGTTTAACTATAAGTCTGGGCCCATAACCCACCAAATTCATCCATGTGGCATCTATGGCACTCCCAGTTCTTGGATAACGAAAATAAAATGTATACCAGTCTTAAGGGGATACACCAAACACTAGGAAAATGTTTACATTGTATTGCTTATCTCGTTCCGTTTACATAGTAGTTACAATGTTCACTGCTAGGTGTTACAAATGAAAATGTATAGAAGAAAACGTTTGAGGATAAACTAAATAACTTTCATTGTAAGTAAATATGAAGATAGTAATGAAATCTTTAATTATTCCAACACCTTGCTACTTTATTGAAAATTTTCTATTGCTATATAAGTGATATGATGTGATTAGGTTGTGTACACTACTTCAATTATCTGTCCTGTGTCGATTTTAATTCCTTGATTTGTTTCCTCACTCACTTTTTGTAATATATATTGCTTATTTTATGTAGGTCTCTTTCTATTGAGTTTTCTGGATATGATGGTTTCGATCTAAGCGTCACAGTACCAGGCATCTTTGAATATGTGCTGAGCAGGCTTGGGTTTGGCATTGCTACATAAGCAGTCATATGTAAGACCTAAGCGATGTCAGCGCAGAGTTAATTAATGTTTTGTGCTGGTGTGGTTAATATCCTGTGCTGGTGTGTAGTTATTGTTCCAGGAACTTTGACCAATCTGCCAGTTTGTGCATTCACCTGGGTAGAACATGGAGTCTTGAAAGTCTTAGCGTGTATCCACTGTAGGGTCGCGTGTTTTCTCTCCCGTGCACACGCACACAACCCCCCCATCCATTGGATAGGGGTGGTAGAGGATCACCGGGGAAGGTAGGAGGAGGAGTGGCTTTTAGAAGGCTGAAGCAAAAAGTACAGGACCTTGAGACCCTTGTAATAAACCTGGATGATAAAATTCGGAATATGGATAAAGAAATGAAAAGTAATGAAACACTAAGAGAGGTAATAGGATCTTTGAAGGAAGTAATTAATGCACAAGGGCAAGAGAGAAAAGAACTAGAAAAAAAAATAAAGAAGCTGGAAGAGGAAAAGAGTGAACTAGAAACCAGAATTTCTAAACAAGAATATAAGAGCTTACAAACAGACAAGGCTAATCTTAATATGCACACCCTCTTACCACTACTCGATTAAATGAAACTCAAAATTCAACTTTCTTTTAATTTTGGAAATTCAATGACACAGTAAAAAAAAAATGAAATAATTTTGGAAAGGAACAAACTGGCCTCAACTCGATGATCACCTCTGTCACACAGGCAGGGTAGAATAGAGGACACTGCAATTGCAGAAACAGAAACGACACACCGTTAATAATGGGAAACTGAAGGCACGAGCACACAAATAATGAGTTTTCAATATTTTTCTACTGGATGAAAATATATTGGTTAGTCACAGCTAACCAAAAATATTTATGCTACTGTAAGAGCATACAAAATAAATAATTATTTGCTGGCATTAGCGTAAAGCAATTTATTCCAAATAAATGAAGAATCAGCATGTAGTGCCAAAGGGGCAAAACCACCTTTAGAAGTATTTGCAACTTATAACACAAAACACTTCATTTCCAATGAATGAGGAATCAGCAAGATAAATACAGTATGTATTTATCTTGTGGTTAACAAGAAACATTTGTAATGTCAACAGGGCAAAATTATTAATTGATTATTTGCAGCTTATAACATTAAACACTTTATTTAAATTATTAATTATTTGCAAATTATAGTAAAAAATAAACACTTTATTTACAATTATTCACTTAAAATACCAAATTTACGACGATAGAAAGGGGTGAAATGAAATTAGAAGTCGTTCGGAGAAAAGATAGATATTTGCGTGGTAATGAAGAATCTTCTGAGGGCGAAATTTTTACTTTGGCACTCGCAATGAAAGAAATTTCTTATTGATGTATATCGGTGGTAATTTTCAGATCAGTGAATTAATTCTGGCAAATGAGATTCCAGTTAGGTAATCTACAAAAGTGAGTTTTGCAT
>JAXCGZ010021155.1:12500-15000 GCA_037179515.1 Halocaridina rubra | reverse complement strand
CCTGGCCCTTGTTGGTTCCATTACATGTTGGTGTAGGAAATTCCCTTGTACGCAATCTAGGAATCTTGCCCCGAATGAGTCCTCACCACTGTGTGGGTCAAGATTTATCCAATCTATCTCTTTATGATTAAAGTCTCCCATAATCAAAATCCTACATTTTTTTCCCGTGCCATGTTAACAACTGAGTTTATGACTTCAATAGTACCTATATGACTTTCCTCATAAACTTCAAGCCTATTTTGGTTCCTTGGTGGGTTGTATACAACAGTTATTATAATGCTCTCTGACCCAGTATTT
Source organism: Halocaridina rubra (assembly GCA_037179515.1). NCBI lineage: Eukaryota > Metazoa > Arthropoda > Malacostraca > Decapoda > Atyidae > Halocaridina > Halocaridina rubra. The sequence continues at coordinate 14,703 of JAXCGZ010021155.1, read as the reverse complement.
ATGCGAGCAACAAGAAATTCCTTGAACTCACTTTCTATAGCCAAGTTTATTTCTTCGACTTGAATCCTTTCACTTATGAGCAGTGCTATCCCTCCACCAGTCCTCTCAGATCTTTCAACCCTTAGTATTCTGAAACCCTTAGGAAAAACTGTGACACTGTTTATGTCCTCACTCAACTTAGTCTCTGTAATTGCTACTATATCTGCCTTACTGTTGTGAATCCTATCTTTTAATTCTACTGCCTTACCAGCTAATCCATCAGCATTTGTGTATAACAATCTTAATGAGGCCCCATCCCCTGATCTTCTGTCATTATCTTCTTTATCTCCCCTTTGTCTGGAAGAACTCTGTAATGAAAAGTTTTCTTCTCTTCTTCATTTCTTTCATCATTTAACCTTCTTGCCTCTTGCAACAAGTTTTTGATCTTTCCCATCTCTTCCTGTGTTCTGTATTGTCTAATGAACACTTCTTTGAATTCTTGAAGGTCTTTTAGACTTTTTTTTCTCAACAATATTTCCCTACATGTTTCCCCTCTCTCAAATGTTACTTTTGTTGGTGTCGGCTTTCCTTCCCTCGAATATTTACCTAGTTGGTGTATGTTTACAATATCCTCAGGACCACATACTACTCCAAGCTTTCTTATCAGGTCTACAACCCTAGCTTTATTTTCTTCAAGTCTCCCCTGCCATGTTGGTTCCTGGGACTCGCTTATGCCTGAGATTACCACTGTCTTCTCCTTATCAAGTGCCTGTCTGATGAGTGGGTTTGCCCTTTCCATCACAACGTCTTTCATTTTTTCGATTACTGTCTCTTTATAGTCAACTGTTTGTATGTTTTCCAGTGCCACCACCTTTACAGCCTCTTTTACTGCCACATTCCCCTTTAGTGCATCAGCAAAGGAAGTTTTCATGGCATCATTTTCCATATTCAGCTCCTGGAACTCTTTTCTAAACTGTTCAATGTTTTCCTTAATCTGGACATTCCAAGCAGCAATCTCGTCTCTCTCAGAAGAGAGCAGTGAACTAGCATCTAATTCCTTTAGGTTGTCATTCAGCTGTTTGTTTTTATCTTCTTGTTTAGAAATTCTAGATTCTAGTTGACTCTTTTCCCCTTCCAGCTTCTTTATTCTTTTTTCTAGTTCCTTTCTCTCCTGCCCTTGTGCTTTATTTGCTTCCTCCAAAGATCTTATTTGTTCTCTGAGTGTTTCAGTCTCTTTCATTTCTCCATCCATATTCCGAATTTTATCATCAAGGCTTGTAACCATTGCCTCTAACTTCTTGATTCTCTGTTTAAGTCCCCTGATGGCTACCCCTTCTCCCGACCCATGGGTGGGAGAGGTTTGGGACAGAGATGGCCTCATTTTTATGTTCTCCCTCTCACAGAATATAGAAAGAAGGCGAGAAAGAGGAAAAAAAAAAAAAAGAGAAAAACTTTTAATTGAGCTTCACACAGAATTTTTATATCTCCATATAAGTGCTATTTAGTGACTCAGTTTATCTCTTTTCTGGTAACACACATCTTAACTTAAAAACTTGACCATGGTAATTTAATTATAAAAAGAAAAAGAAAAACAAAAGTCAAACCTGAAGGAAAATTCGAATTTGTGTTTGAGGTGGCACCCACCTGTTTCTGCTATATATTCTTCCTAACTGATAAACTCACTTGCTAACCAAGGTATGTTATCACAAGATTAGACTTTACATTTAACTCAATATATATACAAAATAAAAACAAAATAGTAAAAGAGAAAGCTAAAAGAAAAGCAAAAAAAAAAAATGAAGAAATTAAGACAACTGTACTACTTGGCAACTTAACTCAGTACTGTTGACAGGTGGATATATATATATATATATATATATATATATATATATATATATATATATATATATATATATATATATATATATATATTTTTTTTTTTTTTTTTTTTTTTTTTTTTTTTTTTTTTTTACCTAATTGTGTTTACGGGAAAGAGCCCAAAGCTCGTATCTTCCCGTCTCCTGATCGGTTCCTTTTTAGACTTAGTGATACTTATCATACCTGTCCCTAAAACTATGGATTGAGATAGCATTAACTACCTCCTCGCTTAGCCAATTCCAATTATCAACTACTCTTACACTGAAAAAGTATTTCCTTACATCCTGCAAACAAGTTTTCTTACGAAGCTTTAAACTATGACCTCTAGTTCTAGAGCCAGCCATAT
>JAXCGZ010021155.1:0-7500 GCA_037179515.1 Halocaridina rubra | reverse complement strand
AGGCACTTGATTAAGAGAAGACAGTGGTAATCTTAGGTATAAATGAATCCCAGGAGTCAACATGGCATGGGAAACTTGAACACAATAAAGTCATGGTATTAGACCTGATAAGGAAGCTTGGAGTATTATGTGGTCCAGAGGATATTGTAAACATTCACCAGCTTGGTAAATATTCTAGGAAGGGAAAGGAATGGCCAATGAAAGTAATATTTGAGAGAGAGGACACATGTAGAGATATATTGATGGGAAAAAACCTAAAATACCTTCAAGAATTCAAAACAGTGTTTACTACAGCATACAGAATACGGGATGAGATGGAAAGGATCAAAAACTTGTTGCAAGAGGCTAGAGGGTTAAATGAGGGAAGATATGAAAAAGACTAGAAAATATTTGTTTCAGACCTCTTCCAGACATAGAGGGGATAAAGAAGATACTGAAAGAAGATCAGGAGATGGGTTCTCTTTAAGATTGGTGTACACAAATGCTGATGGAATAGCTGGTAAGGCAGTAGAATTAAAGGATAGGATTCACAACATTAAGACAGTATAGTAGCGGTTACAGAGACTAAGATAAGTGAGGACATAAACAGTGTGACAGTTTTTCCTAAGGTCTTCAAAATATTAAGGGTTGGATGATATGAGAGGACTGGTGGAGGGATAGCACTGCTCATAAGTGAAAGACTTCAGGTTGAGGAAATACAATTTGTTATAGAAAGTGAGTTCAAGAAATTTCTTGTTGCTTCCATAAATACTGAGTCAGAGAGCATTATAATAGCTGTTGTTTATAACACACTAAGAAAGGAACATAGGCTAGAATTTTATGAGAAAAGTCATATAGGTACTATTGAAGTCATAAACTAAGTTGTTAACAATGAACGTGAGAGAAAATGTAGGATTTTCATTATGGGAAAGTTTAATCATGACAGATAGGTTGGATAAATCTTGACCTACACAGTGGGGAGGACTCATTCAGGGTAAGACTCCAAGATTATGTACAAGGGAATTTCCTACACCAACATGTACTGGAACCAACGAGGGCCAGGGGTGGGGATGAGCCATCACTACTTGATCTAGTATTTACAGATAATGTGCTGGATATTGAAAAAATTGAGTATGACCACCAATTGGAAAGGGCGACCTCTGTGTGTTGTTGATGGAGTATATCATCGAAGATATTCTGCCTGAAAGTAGAGTTACTGTGGATGCGAGGAGGAACTATCCGAAAGAGATTACATCAAAATGAATGAGCTTTTTGCAGTTATTAACTGGAGGACCTTATTTAACAACGAATCTGTACAAGATATGTTCATCTTTTGTGAGGAATATGGGGAGATAGTGGATTGTTGCATACCTTCCACCAAAATAGGAAATATTCATGCTAGAGAAAAATGGTTCACTAACGAGTGTAAGAGAGCTAAGGAGTGGAGAGACAAATGCTGGAAAAGATATAGGAGGAGAAAACGCATTAATGCCTGGCAGACTTATAAAAGAGCAAGAGTTTCACTGGGTTCAGTTTTAGGGCCATTTTTGTTCCTTGTATATGTAAATGACCTACCAGAGTCTGCAAAGTCATTCATGAATATGTTTGCAGATGATGCAATGATCGTGAAAAAAATAAGAGAAAAGAACAATGGTAGAAAACTTCAGGAGGACCTAAATAGTCTGCATGAGTTGTCAGAAAAGTGGCTAATAAAATTCAGTACTTCTAAATACAAGGTAATGGGAATGGGCACAAGTGCAAGACGGCCCAAGCTTGAATATTCAATTGAAGGAGCAGAACGTCAAGAGACAGAGAATGAGAGAGATCTAGGAGTAAACACACTGACAGATTTGTCTCCAGAAATGCAAATAAAAATGGCATAGTAAGGTCAGCATTTGCTTTCTTAGCAAATGTAAGTGTAGCCTTCAGAAACATGGGCAAGGAAATGTTCTGAAATATTTTTGCAACCTATGTAATGCCAAAGCTTGAACATGCAGCCCTCTTTTGGAATCCACACTTGAAAAAACACGTAGTTAAGCTGGAAAAAGTTCAAAGATATGCCACGAAACTGGTGCCAGAAATACGCAATCTCAGTTACGAGGAGAGGATGAAGGAATTAGACTTACATCACTCGAAGCTAGAAAAATTAGGGGGGATATGGTGACGGTTTACAAATTTCTTCATGTTTATGACAGAGTGGATAGGGATCGATATTTTGATATGATTGGCACTAGAACTACAGGTCATAATTTGAAGCTTCGTAAGGAAACTTCTTTGCAGGATGGAAAGAAGTACTTTTTTTAAGTGTAAGAGTAGTTCACAATTGTAATTTCCTAAGTGAGGAGGTAGTTAATGCTAACTCAGTTCATAGTTTTAAGGACAAGTATGATAACTATCACTAATTACAAAATGGAACCAGCCAGGAGACGACAAGTTACAAGCATGGGGCTCTTTTCCGTAAGCACAATTAGGTAATTACACCCCCCCCCCACACACATATATATATATATATATATATATATATATATATATATATATATATATATATATATATATATATATATATATATATATATATATATATATATATATATATATATATATATATATATATATATATATATATATATATATATATATATATATATATATATATATATATATATATATATATATATATATATATATATATATATATATATATATATATATATATATATATATATATATATATATATATATATATATATATATATATATATATATATATATATATATATATATATATATATATATATATATATATATATATATATATATATATATATATATATATATATATATATATATATATATATATATATATATATATATATATATATATATATATATATATACTATATATATATATATATATATATATATATATATATATATATATATATATATATATATATATATATATATATATATATATATATATATATATATATATATATATATATATATATATATATATATATATATATATATATATATATATATATATATATATATATATATATATATATATATATATATATATATATATATATATATATATATATATATATATATATATATATATATATATATATATATATATATATATATATATATATATATATATATATATATATATATATATATATATATATATATATATATATATATATATATATATATATATATTATATATATATATATATATATACACACACACACACACACACACACACACACACATAGTAATCACCGTGGCTCAAACGGTAGCGTCCGCGACTCTGAGGCGTCAGGTCGAGGGTTCGCGCCCCGGCACGGTTTGAGGTTAGCAAGGGCATACACTCAGCGTGAGGATTACATCTGCCAAAACAAGTCCTTCACCAGTAGGCAACCGTCCTGGTGTCGTAAAGTTAATTACTATTCCATCTGAATTCACCAATTTGTAAGATGACTGGGTTATCTCACCGCTTGTCACCAGTTGTCGTGATGAATTCTTCTCACTATGTTAATATTAGTACCAGAAGGGTGCAAGGTAAGAATGGACAAGCAGTGGTTCCTTAATCTTAGTTTATTCTAGAGTACAACACATTTGATGCCTCAATGCCCCCCCACCCTATGACTATCACAATCTATGATCTATTCATGCCCAGGGCAAAGTTCTAACTAACTGTGTCTGCCTTGGGTGGTTCTTGAAATACCCCAAGGGCAGGGCATGGCTTGACATCCAGTCCTGCCAATGAACTCAAGTGACATCCAGTCCTGCAAATCAACTCCAGGTTCGAAGTGGAGTCCCTCCTATTTTGGGGAGGAGCTATTTCAACAAGCCTATAGAACGGAAAAGTTCCAGGTCAGAGCGTGGCTATTGGGTATCTCTCCAGGGCATGTACATACGTACGGGTCAAATGTTTGTGTTTCTTGTGGTTTAGGAAATGGCTAACTTCTTGGCCTTTCCCATCCTCTTCAGGTACTCGATGCCAGATGCTAAGTCTCATGGGTCCGGTCATATATCTCCTTGACACTTTCTACAAACATTGGCCGTACCGCAGAAAACAATTGGGAGAGTATTCTATTTCACCCTTGACTTCTAGCCTCTCACGTTTCTCTTCACGACTTGTGGTGTTTTCGAGGACCGAGGGTCCCTTATCTTTTAGGCCTCTTGGGGGTGCATGGCGCCGGAGGTTAGTTCCAGGTGTCTAGCCATAAATCTTGGTGGTCCCAAGGGAAAACATGGCCTGCACCCAAAACTCAATAAAAGTGAGGGCATGTAATAAAATATCTGTGCCCTCGACCGTTACCCCTCAAGATTTGTTACAAGTTTCAGATTCTGGCTTCAGCACGATTTCTGTCATGCGACATCCCTCCCAACCAAAACTGAAATATCTCTTATTTCAGTCGAAGCATGGGCTATTTTTTCGAGAGCTCTTGGACATATCCTAGCTAACATTAGTTTACAATAGAAATAGGGCCGAATTATTTAAGCTACTTTCTTAGAATTCCTAGTTCTATGAACACTAAACAATCTTTAGTACAAACATTCCTATATTTAACAAATAAAATTAACCTTAATCATTAGGATTTCAGTGTGTAACTAATCATTATCAAACATTAATTAAGATCACCAGTTAGTTTAGACCATGACGTTACTGTGTCTACTTCTCTCCTTTTTCAAAAGATTTACAAAAGTTGGTTAGCTACAGTAAAAATATAAATCATGTAGAACATTAGTATGTACGAACATTTAAAATGCGATAGACAATAACATAAATGGTAAATTCCTATCATTACTATGGGGCATTGATTTGTCTTAAAATTAGGCCTTAAAAAACTACTCCTGAAACAAAATATTTGTTGCGATGTGAAAAGTCAGAAAGCATTCATCATTTCAATATGCAATTCCTATTCAGAGACAAACTGATATGAGAACTTAATGAACACAAAGATTAAATCATGATTCAAACAATGATAATGCTAAAGCAAAACAAGGACATTATTTAGGCAGAAGACCACTTGTTACTATTGGTGCAAATCATACAATTTATCAAAGGCACTTATTCAAAAACTATATTTAAAGGAGTCTCTGAGTTGTCGCTTAAAATTATCTTAAAACTAGGTAAAACAAATAATAAAAGAATTGGTCTTTTAACACAGTGGTTAAAGACGGTGGGGACCTTTTCTTTCCCATTTTTTTTTCTTTAAGTTCTAAAACGTGGGTTGTTCTTTCCAACAACTAATAAGGGATCTTAAATACCCTTCTTTCTCTCTTCACTAAGGTTTGGACATGTATAGGGATTTTTTTTTCTTTCTGTCTGTTTGAATCCCATCAATGCGTGTACGTGGCTTCTAAAGGTATTATTAAGATATTTAAAAAACTTCTCTTTTTTTTCTCTCTTTTCACTACAGTTAGGACATGTATGGGAATTACCCCCCCCTTTTTTTCTGGGATTTCATCAATTCGTTTACATGGCTTTTTAAAGTGTTATTAAGATATTAAAGACTTTTGTTTTCTCTTTTCACTTGCTCATGAAATTCTTGCTAGGCGTTATTCCATGGTTTCTCTCTCCTCATTTTTTCACTCCCCCGCCGTCTTCGCTGCAGGCCCAGGTTCGTACACTACCATAAATTATCTTCTTTCTAAGATAGGCAAGACAAAGAGGAAGCGATCGATGCACCTTCCAAATCCCTCCAGCCTGGCTTTTTCGTCCTACCCTCGGGCCAATCTTGACTAAGACCACCACGTAGGAGACCTGCAACGTCAGCACGATTCTCTTCAGTACTGCATACACATGTACCTTTGAAACAGACCTCGGGATGAAAATTTGAACCTATGTCACTACTACAGTTGTAAGAAAGGTTCCCTATGACTTCAGGGTACCAACAATGGCCATACGTTGGTACTCGGAGGCTATACTTTGCCTCCCCTGCAACTGCAAGTGATTGCAATCTCTATTCAATGGGCAACAGGGACTTGTTTGAGAGGACAAAATCTAAAGACTTTTAGAACTTGCAGGTCGGGGCTACCTGGAAACATATTCTTTATGTGCACAATTGCCTACATCATTAGATTAGGATTCCCAAACACTCGGGACTTAGCTGGGTAACTGATACATAATATTACTTTACTATAGTCATAAAAAACAATCATTAAATACTGAGAAAAGCCACTAAAGAAATATTCTTATTAGCAGTGGCTACAATAACATCAAGTATGAATTCAGATAAAAGATACAAATCATCAGGTTACTGCTGATTTCATTTCAAAAATAATGGTTAGCAACAGGGCATTTAGAGATAGCAACAATAACAGTCAACATACTAATATTACTAATAATCATGATCAAAAAAAATAAAATAAAAATATTAATTCTGGAATAGCCATATATATACAACGGAGACTGGCATTCAGATGTAAGAACAGAGTTCTATACTTATATTTCATAGTAATGCTCATTCTAACACAGTCTCTTTCACTATTCAAATTCCTGCTGTCATAATCTATGTATATATATAGAGCATAAGTGGCAACTTGCTGGCTCCCCAATTTGTCAATGGGAGTTCTATCTATTCTCTAAACAGTTGCGACATGTGGCAAAAAGTATTTATGCAAATGGCGGTACTACCAATGTCTTATCAGTATTTATGCAATAACAGCATGTAACAATTTATCGACTGCAATAAAATGTAGGCACAAGTATCGCCTAGCTTCGCTGGAAAAAAAAACAAAAAAAGAATCAATGACGGCAACATTCTTGTAGTATCGGAAGAAGCTCATGTCAGTCTCAGAGTAGAGAGAGGGGGAGAGGGAGAGAGAGAGAGAGAGAGAGAGAGAGAGAGAGAGAGAGAGAGAGAGAGAGAGAGAGAGAGAGAGAGAGAGAGAGAGAGAGAAAGAGAGAGAAAAGAGAGAGAGAGAGAGAGAGAGGTTGACTGGGCGACCTTGAAATACGTCTCGGTATCCACCCACGTGTCAGATGAGACGGGCCTCCTTCCTTTAAATGTACTGAAAATAAAAAATTGTCGCAGAGTATCTCTAATAATAAAATAATAAGTAAACAATTGAAAGTGAACAAACGTTAGCAATGACTATCGATAGAGTTTTACGTTTATTGTCAGAGGGCTATTCTCATTCCCAATTAAAAAAAAAAACAAAAGCAAAAGAACTTAGTGTACAACTGCAGAAATGTCGAAGCATAAATCTATTCCTTTCTGTTTAATATTGCTAAGGACTTTACTGTAACAGCATACACATCCTTGTCTATAATGACAATCTTTTTCTTGCTATAAATCAGAGGGTTGAGTCGAAGCACACACTCTCTAAAAGGCAACATATCTCTGATGAAATTAAAGCAAAATATTACAATCATATGTGACAGTATCTCTACTACTATCAACAAAAGTACAAATATCTTTTTCTTAAGAAACTTCTTATCATGACTTAAGTATCATTAATTTTTTAAACTTAAAACTCAACATATAAATTCTGCA
>JAXCGZ010021154.1:72500-73802 GCA_037179515.1 Halocaridina rubra | reverse complement strand
ATCACTTTTTGGTCCATCCTGGTGTCACAATAAAAAGAAAAAAAAAAAGGGGGGGGAGCCATTATTCGAGAAATCCGAGTTTTTTACTATTATTTTTGGGGGGCGTTATTGCAATTTCGTGGATAAAAAAAATCGCGTATAAAAGGAACAAGGTGTATATATATATATATATATATATATATATATATATATATATATATATATATATATATATATATATATATATATATATATATATATATATATATATATATATATATATATATATATATATATATATATATATACAGTGTTCCTTCGATTGTCGCGAAGGTTCGGTTCCGGGACACGGCGCGAGACAGGAATTTCACGGAGTAGGATCACCCTATATGTACATAGATATTTTAATTCATTTTTACGTTTAAACTGTATAAACTGTATAAACCCTCCCTGTACTGTTAACAAACCACCCTTTATTTCATAAATAACAGCATGCGAGCGTAAATTTATATGAAAGTGATAAATAAACTTACCGTGAATGAGATGGTAATGACATGACATACTCATGTACATAGGTATTTTACAATTATTTTTACGTTAACTGTATAAATCCTCCCTGCACTCTTAAAAAAACACCCTTTACTTTATAAATAACAGCATGCATCGTAAATTTATATGTACGTTATAGGTAAACTTACCGTGAATGAGGTGGTAATGAATTTGTATACGCCAGAGGAAATTATTCCACAGCCAAAAACAGCTTTACGGCTGTTATTCATTGAGGCCAAAATAGCGGCCGACATATCTAAGAGTTTCACCTTATCTGTTATGGTTAACATATTCCTTTGCCGCTTAGGCTCACTACCAGAAGCCTTAGAAGATGAAGGATGCTTGGGAGGTATTGCAAAGGTTAAAATATGCGAGTAAAAAAATCACAAGCAAAACGTATTAATAAGCACAACGTGAACGGCACACACGTGAGTTAGACTGAACGAGTGAGGCGAAACAATGGAAGATGGTGGGAGAACCAAACTTCAATGAAAAGGCCAATCAGATCCCATGATACAGATCTCTCACTCTTTCAGCCAATAGCATTCCATGAACTGTCTCACGTAGGTGCAAGCCTTTTTCCGAAACGCTGATACCGGTATCGTATTTTACATGGTACAATATTGTTAGTATTTATGTTTTTTACTATTTTTTACTGTTTTATTATTCTTAGGCTAAGAAATAAATTTTTTTATCAATAAAACCATGAAACTACTGGAAATTTTAATATATATGCTAGCTCACGTAGGTGCGACCCCAATACATTCTATGCAA
>JAXCGZ010021154.1:50000-70000 GCA_037179515.1 Halocaridina rubra | reverse complement strand
ACTAGCGTACCCTACATGAAAATTTGCTTAAATTTCTCTTTGACTTCCCATGGGATGACTACTGCCTTCAGTCCCGCAACCCTGATCAGGTAGCTCTAAAAGTTGCCGAGATCATGACCCAGGGATGGAGGCGTACATCCCCTCTTCTACAAAAACTTTCTCTTCCCCTAAACCTTGGTTTGACTGTGCCTGCTCCATGGCAATTCAGGCTAGGAATCGGGCTCACTGATCTTTCCAAGCCTCTCCTTCCGATTTAACTCAATCTGCTTTTATTATAGCTAGGAATCACTGTACTACTCAGATTCGAAGGTCTAAGGCTTCCTTTATAAGAGGGAAAGTTGATGCCCTTAACTCCTCTCCCACTGACAAATGCTTCTGGTCCTTAGCCAAAAACCTCTCCAAAAACTTCTGTAACTCAAGCTTTCCCTCTCTCATTCATTCTGATGGTTCTAAAGCTTGCTCTCCTACTGGCAAAGCCACTCTCTTTGGGTTTCATTTTTCTGCCAACTCTTCTAACAACGATTCCAGTGCACCTGTTCCTCAATCTTTACCCCTCTCTAACCCTATGCCCTCCCGTATCCTTTCTTCACACAAAGTTCATAAGGTTCTTCGCTCGCTAAAGACGAACAAGGCATCTGGTCCAGATGGTATCCCTGCAAGGTTCCTTAAGGAGTTTGCAGGTGAACTGGCTCCTGTGCTTTGCCATCATTTTCACCTCATTCTGTCAATCAGTATCTATCCTTCATCTTGAAAGCATGCTCTAGCTCAACTTGTTCCTAAGAAGGGTGAACGCTCTATTCCTTCTAACTACCGACCAATTGCCCTAACCTCCTCTATTGCTAGTTTTCGAAACTTTGCTCAATTCTCACTTCTTGAAACACCTTGAATCTAACTCACTTATCTCAGATCTAGCCGCAAGGCTAGATCCACTGTTGATTTCCTGTCCTATCTTACTTATGAATGGTCATCTTCTCTGAGGAACTATGGGGAATCCTTTGTCGTCGCCCTTGATATCGCTACGGCTTTTGACAGAGTCTGGCACAAGGCTTTTTAGTCAAACTCCCTGCCTATGGCTTTACACCTTCTCTCTGTTTTCTGAATTCCAGTTTTCTTAATGACCATTTTATATCTGTAGTTGTTGATGGCGCGACATCTAGCCCCTTCTCTGTTACCAGTGGTGTTCCAGAGGGCTCTGTTCTGATACCAACTCTGTTCTTTCTCTTCATCAATGATCTTCTACAATCCCCATCTTCCTCTCTTCTTCATGCCTTTGCTGATGATTCTACCCTTCACTTTTCCTCTGCCTTTTCTTCACAGCTTTCATCTGCTACTCGTAATTAATCTCGTATCACTCTTTCTTCTACTTTAAACTCTGATTTGCAGAGAGTATCTGAGTGGGGCACTCAAAATTTAGTTAAAATTCAATGCCTCCAAGACACAGTTTCTGGCTATCTCTTTATCTTCTTCTCCACCTGATAACCCTATTGTCTTCAAAACTAATGAAATTTACCCTCTTAACTCTATCAACATATTAAGAATCCATATAGCCTCTAACATGTCTTGGAGGAATCACATAATCCAAATTTCAAAATCTTCATCCAAAAATTTGGGGGTTTTGTTTCGTTTTCGTCAGTACCTTTCCTCTTTGCAGTTACTTAAAATTTACAAAGGTCTTATCCGTCCCTGCTTAGAATACTGCACACACATCTGGGGTGTTTCTTCTTTTACTGATCTTCTTGATAGGGTTGACTCTAAGGCAGTCAGACTTATTAATGATCCTTCTCTTACTTCTAACAAGAATTCTCTCTCTCTTCGCCATAAGGTATCTTCTCTTTCGCTTTTCTATCGCTACTACTTCCATCGGTGCTCTGATGAGTTGACGAGTCGCATCCCTCCCCCACTGCCGAGGCCGGGTAACACTCGCCAAGCGGCCTCATCTCACAGGTACCGTGTGGAGATATGTAGCCTGTGGATTAGTCGGTGCAGCGACTGCTTCTTCCCATCTACCTCCAGACTATGGAACTCTCTTCCTCCTTCTGTCTTTCCTAATTCTTATGACCTTTCATACTTCAAAAAGCAGATCTATCGTTATCTCAGAGCCTAGTCCTCCATATCTCTGGGTTTTCTGTACTTTGACTGTTTTTTCTATCTGTCGTTTTCCTTTGTGTGACATTACCTCATCTCTGCCTTGTCCTTAACCTTTTTCTTTTCCATCGTCTTGATATTTTCTTGTGCCCGGGCCTTTATTGATGAGGGCAGTTTCTGCCTGTCCCGGTGTCACACTCATAAAAAAAAAAGCTTGATTACTCGGCGGCAGGAGTACAACTTCAAAACACAGAGAATGAGAGAGATCTAGGAGTAAAAATACTGGCCGATTTGTCTCCAGAAATGCAAATAAATGGCATAGTAAGGACAGCATATGCTTTCTTAGCAAATGTATGGGTAACCTTCAGGCACATGGACAAGGAAATGTTCAGAAATATTTACGTAACGTCTGTGAGGCCAAAACTTGAATATGCAGCCCCCTTTTGGAATCCGCACTTGAAAAAGCACGTAGTAAAGCTGGAAAAAGTTCAATGACATGCCTCGAAACTGGTGCCAGAAATATGCAATCTCAGTTATGATGAGAGGCTAAGGAAATTAGAATTACCATCACTCGAAGCTTAAAGATTGAGGGGGGGATATGGTGACAGTCTTTAAATTCCTTCATGGTTATAACAGAGTGGATAGGGATCGATATTTTGATATGGTTGGCACTAGAACTAGAGGTCATAGTTTAAAGCTCAGTAAGGAAACTTCTTTGCAGGATGTAAGGAAGTACTTTTTTAGTGTAGGAGTAGTTGATAATTGGAATTCGATAAGTGAGGAGGTAGTTAATGCAAACTCAATCCATGGTTTTAAGAAGAAGTATGCTAAGTATCACTAAGTACAAAATGGAACTGATCAGGAAACGGGAAGTTATGAGCTTGGGGCTCTTTCCTGTAAGCACAAATAGGTAATTTCAAATTAAGAAATTACAAACACAGAAGATCGGGGGCTGGGGCTTCATTACGATTGTTATACACAAAAGCTGATGGATTAACTGGTAAGGCAGTAGAATTAAAAGATAGGATTCTAAACAGTAAGGCAGATATAGTAGAAGTTACAGAGACTAAGTTGAGCGAGGATATAGACAGTGTCGGAGTTTTTCCTTAGGGCTTCAGAATATTATGGGTTGAAAGATCAGAGAGGATTGTCGGAGGGATAGCACTGCTTACAAGTGAAAGTGAGTCCATGGAATTTCTTGTTGCTCGCATAAATACTGGGTTAGAGAGCATTATAATAACTGGTGCATATAACCCACCAAGGAACCAACATAGGTAAGAAATTTATGAGGAAAGTCAAATAGGTACTATTAAAGTCATAAACTCAGTTGTAAACATGGCAAGGGAGAGAAAATGTAGGATTTTGATTATGGGAGATTTTAATCATAAAGAGATAGATTGGATAAATCCTGACCCACATAGCTGTGAAGACTCATTCGGGGCAAGATTCCTAGATTGTGTACAAGGGAATTTCCTACACCAACATGTACTGGAACCAAAAAGGGCGCGGGTTGGGGATGAACCATCGCTACTTGATCTAGTATTAACAGATAACCCGTTGAACATTGAAAAAATTAAGTATGAACCACAAACTGGAAAGAGTGACTACTGTGTGTTGGTGATGGAGAATATCATTAAAGATGTTCTGCCTGAGAGTAGAGGCATTGAGAACACGAAGAAGAACTATTCAAAAGGAGATTACATCAAAATGAATTAGCTTTTTGCAGTTCTTGACTGGAGGATCTTATTTTACAACAAATCTGTTCAAGAAATGTACAACATCTTTTGTTAGAAATATGGGATAATAGTAGATTGCTGCATACCTGTCACCAAAGTAGGTGTAATTCATGCCAGAGAGAAATGGTTCGATAATGAGTGTAAAACAGCTAAGGAGTGGAGAGACAAATACTGGAAAAGGTATAGGAGGAGAAAAACAAAAATGCCTGTCAGACCTACCAAAGAACAATAAATGATTACCTAAGTTAAGGAAGAGAGGCAGAGCGAGACTATGAAAGGGACAGCACCAGGAAGGCTACAGAAAATCCCAAGCTCTTCCACAGCTTTATCAGAGGAAAACCGAAGGAAAAAGAACAGGTTTTAAGGCTTAAGAGAGCGGATGGAAGCATCACTGAGATGGATGAAGAGACCTGCAAAGCATTGAACAAGGAGTTTCAGTCAGTATTTACAGTAGAAAATACCCCACCCCTCAGATTGCAGAGATAGAAGGTCATGGGCTGGTATTTGAGAACATCATTATTTCAGCCACTGAGGTATGCACAGCGCTGATGGAATTAGATGTTCATAAAGCTACAGGTCCTGTTGATATATCCCCTCATGTACTTAACAATGCACAAACTCAATATCAGTGGTACTAAGTATAATAAATAAAAAGTCGCTGGAGTCAGGGGAAATTCCAAGATGCTGGAGACAAGCAAACGTGATACCTATCTTCAAAAAGGGAAGGAGGGATACGTCTCTAAACTATAGACCTGTTTTCTTGACCCGCATAATTTGCAAAGTTATGGAGAAACTACTAAGGAAACATATCTCTCTTCACTTGGAATCCTTCAACTTTTTGTCAGTGAGATGACATGGCTTCACAGAAGGTAGATAAACAGTAACAAACTTGTTAGAATTTTATGATGAGGTAAGCCAAATTTTACAGGAAATAGAGGGCTGGACAGATTGCATATCCCTAGACTTCCAGAAAGCATTTGACACTGTCCCACAGGGAGACTTATTAAGAAGCTGCAAGCAATGGTAAGAATAGGTGGAAATGTCTTGAAGTAGATAAAAACTTACTTAGAAGGAAGGAAACAGAGGGTTAGGGTAAGACACTCAGTGTCTGAATGGAGAAGAGTTAGTAGTGGAGTTCCACAGGTTTCAGTTTTAGGGCCACTTTTGTTCCTTTTATATATAAATGACCTACCAGAGTCTGTATATTCATTCATGAATAAGTTTGCAGATGATGCGAAGATTGTGAAAAAAGTAAGAAACAAGAACAATGGTAGAGAACTTCAGGAAGATCCAAATAGTCTGCATGAGTGTTCAGAAAAGATGCTAAAGAAATTTAATACTTCAAAATGTAAGGTAATGAGAATGGGTACAAGTGTAGGAAGGCCCAAGCTTGACTACTCGGTGGCAGGAGTACAACTCCAAGAGACAGATAATGAGAGAGATCGAGGAGTAAACATACTGGCCGATTTGTCTCCAGAAATGCATATAAATGGCATAGTAAGGGCACCATATGCTTCCTTAGCAAATGTAAGAGTAGCTTTCAGGCACATGGACAAGGAAATGTTCAGAAATATTTATGTAACTTCTGTGAGGCCAAAACTTGAATATGCAGCCCCCTTTTGGAATCCGCACTTGAAAAAGCACGTAGTTAAGCTGGAAAGAAGTTCAAAGACATGCCACGAAACTGGTGCCAGAAATACGTAATTTCAGTTATGATGACAGGCTAAGGGAATTAGAATTACCATTACTCGAAGCTAGAAGACTGAGGGGGGATAAGGTGACAGTCTTTAAATTCCTTCAAGGTTATGATAGAGTGGATAGGGATCGAAATTTTGATATGGTTGGCACTAGAACTACAAGTCAATAGTTTGAAGCTTTGTAATAAAACTTCTTTGCAGGATGTAAGGAAGTTCTTTATTAATGTAAGAGTAGTTGATAATTGGAATTAGCTAAGCGAGGAGGTAGTTAATGCTAACTCAATCCATAGTTTTAAGGACAAGTATGAAAAGTATCACTAAGTACAAAATGGAACCGATCAGGAGACGGGAAGTTACGAGCTTGGGGATGTTTCCCATAAGCATAATTAGGTAATTACATAAACACACACACACACGGCAAAAAAAAGAGAGAGAGAGAGAGAGAGAGAGAGAGAGAGAGAGAGAGAGAGAGAGAGAGAGAGAGAGAGAGAGAGAGAGAGAGAAACTTAACCTAATGTAAGCATTCTGTAAATAATAATAATAATAATGTTCATTTCGTTCATAAAAATAATAATAATAAAAACAATAATAATAATAATAATATTAATAATAATAATAAAAATAATAATAATAAATTTGATAAGTGAGAGAGCCAGTTATAATCAGTGTTACTGCACACATCTGTGGCAATAACACTTGTGCACAATGACTGTACATGTGAGCATCCGTGGAATTAAGTGAAAGTTTACATACATGTAATGAAAAAGCAATTACTTTAGTCAACTTTTTCTTGAAATAAATTACTTAGTTCAGGTAAGCAATTTGCTTCAAAAAGAACTTCAAGCATGTTCTTATCAATTTTGACACTCCCCTTGGGTTTATGAGTTATGATGTGTGGTGGTGGGCACTTATGATGTGTGGTGGTGGGCACAGCATCAAAGAATAGTCCCAATGTATTCCCTGCGTGTCGTAAGAGGCGACTAAAAGTGGACGGGGTGAGGGGACTAGGAATCCCCCCCCTTGTGTAAACCTCCTGCGAGATGTCAAAGAAGAAGGGGAGTAGAGGGGAGAACAACTTCTCCCAAAACTCTAGTTTTGGGGTGTCAAAATGTGCGTGGTTGTAGTACAATAGAGAACAAAAGATGTGAGATTGGATATATGTTTGGTAGGAGGAGGATGGATGTATTGGTATTGTGTGAGACGAAGATGAAAGGAAAAGGAGAAGTGGCATTTGGTGATGTGACAGTTAGGGTGTCTTGGGTTGAAAGGAGTGAATGGATGGTAAATAAGGTAGTGGAATGGAAAGAAGTGTCATCTAGTCTGATGTGGGTGAGGGCTAGGATACGTAAGGAATGTTGGGCATTTGTTAGTGCGTATGGGTCAGGATGTGAGAGAAGTCAGGAAGAGCGGGATGAATTCTGGAATGAGTTAACTAGGTGTGTGGATGGTCTGAGTAGAAGGAACTATGTAGTTGTGTTGGGCGACTTGAATGCCAGAGTGGGTGATGGAGAGGCAGAAGGTGTTGTAGGAAAGTATGGGGTACCAGGTGGGAATGAGAGTGGCGAGAGACTGTTAGATATGTGTGTGGAGCAAGAGTTGGTGATAGGTAATAGTTTTTTCAAGAAGAAGCTAATAAATAAGTATACATGGATGAGAGTGGCAAATGGAAGAGTGAAATAAGGAGCATTGATGGATTATGTGTTGGTAGTAAAGAGCATGATTGGTAGAGTGAAAGATGTGCATACATTTAGGGGTGTGGCTGCTGGGATGTCTGATCATTTTTTGGTTGAAGCAAAAGTGGTAGTAGCAAAAGAGTGGGGAAGTAGAGTGGGGGGATGTAGAAGGGAAATGGTGAAGGTGGAAGAGTTGAAAAACCCAGAGAAGAGACGAATATCAGGACAGGTTGAAAGTGGCATATGACAGAGTGAAAGAAAGAGAAGTTGGGGAGTTAGAGGAGGAATGGGGGTTGATGAAAGAATGTTTTGTGGGACATGCAAGTGATGTGTGTGGAAAAAGGTTTGTTGGAGGTGGCATGAGGAGGGGCAGCGAGTGGTGGAATGAAGGGGTGAAAATGAAGGTGGAAGAGAAAAAGAGGGCTTTTGAGGAATGGCTGCAGTGTAAAAGTAGGGAGAAGTATGAAAGATATAAGGAGAAAAATGTGGAAACCAAGCGGAAGGTAGAGGAAGAGAAGAGGTTGGCAAATGTTAGGTGGGGACAGGAATTTAGAAGGTCATATGAGGAGAATAAAAAGAAATTTTGGAAAGAAGTGAAGAGAGTAAGAAAGGGTGGATCAAGGATGGAAGAGACAGTGAAAGATGTGAATGGACAGATGTTAAGAGGGAACGATGAAAGGAAAAGATGGGCAGAATATTTTGAGTGCTAGCTGAATGAGGAAGATAGAGAGGCAGCTATAGTGGCAGTAGGGGGTGCTGAAGTGCCAGTAATGGGAGATGATAATGAGAGAGAGATTACAAGAAAGGAGGTGAAAAGGGCATTGTATGAAGCAAAAGCAGGTAAAGCACCTGGAATGGATGGTGTGAGAGTGGAGATGTTGAAAGAAGGGGGTGTGACTGCAGTGGAATGGTTAGTGAGTGTTTAATATATGCTTTATGTTGTCAATGGTGCCAGTGGAACGGGTGATTGCTTGTATAGTGCCCCTATACAAAGGTAATGGAGAAGTGTATGAATGCAGTAATTTTAGGGGTATAAGTTTGTTGAGTGTGATAGGAAAAGTGTATGGTAGGATACGGGTTAATAGGATTAAGGATAAGACAGAAAATATGATAAAGGAAGTGCAGAGTGGTTTTAGGAGAGGTAGAGGTTGTATAGATCAGAATTTTATAGTTAGGCAGTTATCTGAGAAATATTTAGCAAAGGGTAAGGATGTGTATTATGCATTTTTGGATCTGGAGAAAGCGTATGATAGAGTTGATAGAGAGGCAGTGTGGAATATTTTGAGATTATATGGAATTAATGGTAAATTGTTGCATGCAGTGAAGAGTTTGTATGAGGGCAGTAGAGCTTGTGTTAGGGTAGGGAATGAAGTGAGTGAGTGGTTTCCAGTGAGTGTGGGACTGAGACAGGGATGTGTGATGTCACCATGGCTGTTCAATTTGTATATGGATGGAATCGTAAAAGAGGTGAATGAGCGAGTGCATGGTCGAGGTTTGAGAATGGTACAAGGGGATGATAACGAGTGGGAGCTGACTCAATTGCTGTTTGCAGATGATACTGTGGTGGTGGCATATTCAGAGGAGAAGCTGTGTCAGTTAGTGTCTGAATTTGGAATGGTGTGTGAGAGAAGGAAGTTGTGAGTGAATGTGGGAAAAAGTAAGGTTATGAGGTGTACAAGAAATGAGGATGGTGGTGGATTGAATGTTATGTTGAATGGAGTGACACTTGAGGAAGTTGATCAGTTTAAGTATTTAGGCTCGGTTATAGCTGCAAATGTAGGAGTGGAAGCAGATGTGTGTCACAGAGTGAATGAAGGACGTAAAGTGTTGGGTGCGTTGAAAGGAGTGATGAAGAATAGAGGGTTGGAATGAATGTAAGAAAGTTTTGTATGAGCAAGTGGTTGTGCCAACTGTGATGTATGGGAAATGTTAAAGGGAGGCCTAGGTTTGGGTGGATGGATGGAGTAAGGAGAGCCCTGAATGATAGGAGGATGGATGTGAGAGAAGCAAGACTGTGTGCTAGGAATAGGAATTAAGTGGCGATCAATTGTGACGCAGCTCTGATGGGCATCTGCTGTTACCACGGGGCTGCAACTTACAGAGGTAGCCCTATGGTAGGGGCAGTAGGGGAGTTGGCAGTTGTGAAGCGACACATGTTGTGGAAGAGCCGGGAGGATGGGCTGTGACACTCCAGCAGTATCATCTGAACGGTCGCTAGCTCCCTCGTCATTGCCCATAGAGCAAAGTATTCCCCTCATTGTTTTCTTTTTCTTTGACGTCGGCTACCCCCCCAATTAAAGGGGAAAACAGCCAAGGTAGATAGGTATAGATACAGGTAAAAAAAGGTTTGCGCTAGCTTAATTAAATCTGAAGTTACATCAACGTGAGGTAGCGGACCTATATAATAGTAGCATCTATAGGTTTGTGATCCCTGCCATCTCAGAAAGCATGATCAGTCAAACATTGGCATGAGAGGGTGGCAATCTACACCTTCTAGTCAAACATGAATATCAAAATGCATATGCCAGTCAAGAATCTCTTAATTCATTACAATTTTCAAGATTCTCTTTCATTATATTTATCTTGACTCTAATAAAACCAACTACATTTTTCCTCTTTACGTTTTGTATCAATTTATACTTTTTTCATATTCAGTATAATAAATATAATAATAAAGACAAAAGAAGCATAACAAATGAAAAGATTTAAACAAATTGGCTCAATGAAAGACTAATGAATTTTCTTTGTACTCTCACAAATGCAAAATTCATTTTAATAGGCAGTTAAAGTAGAAATTAAAAACAGAAAAAAAAAATGCAAAGTAAGACTACAAATATGAGCAAGCTTATATAGCTAAAATTGGAAGGTGTCATAATGAGTAGAGATATAGACAGACTTACCTCTTTTTAGGAAGGAAGATAATAAAAGGCAGATATAATTATCATTATTATTATTATTTTTATTGTTATTAATACTATATATATATATATATATATATATATATATATATATATATATATATATATATATATATATATATATATATATATATATATATATATATATATATATTGATGTCGGCTACCCCCCAATTTAAGGGGGAAACAGCCAAGGTATATGTATGTATATATATATATATATATATATATATATATATATATATATATATATATATATATATATATATATATATATATATATATATATATATATATATATATATACAAATAGTTCTCAGAATAACGCGGAGATAGGTTCTCAGAAGTGACGGGTAAATGGAAAGTTGCGTGAAAAAACGAGTCATTTTCCATAGGAAACAATGATAAAGGGCATAGCTCCTTCCACAACCGTCCATAGACACACTATACCAAAGATATGAGATACATAAAACATATTTTATAAGTACATAACAAAGCAGAAAGACCTGTAGTTATTTATATTACAATGCAAATAGTGTATAGTATAAAAGATATACAGATTTACTGTACAGTAAACAAATTAATGCACTCTATTTTGCCGTTGGCAACAGGCTTACACTGGGACGTGCATGGTGACCAGACACACTATACCAAAGATATAAGATAAGTAAAACATATTTTATTAGTACATAACAAAGCACAAAGACCTGTAGTTATTTATATTAACATGCAAAGAGTGTAGAGTATAAAAGATATACAGATTTACTGTACAGTAATCAAATTAATGTACTCTATCATGTCGTTGACAACAGGCTTACACTGGGACGTGCATGGTGGCAAGTGTTGACAGATAAAGTGGATGTTTATATTTTCAAATGCATGCTACACTTTAAGATATATATTAATTACAAGATGGTAGTATTGTAATTTAAATAAAAAAGTACTTCATCTTTAAGATACTTGAAATAACTTACGAGCTTACATGTATATTTTTTATATTTATCATTTCTCACACTCGTCTATTCTGGCAACACTGATGGCGTAGGTGAGGACGAGGATGCATACGTTTTATCACACTTCCGTATCAGCTGATGCACCCTCACACGCTATTTCCCTGACGATATTATATTAAAAATATGTATGATGTTTGTCCTTGATGCTTTTTTCAATTTTCCTCATAATATCCAATTGCATTGAGCGGTAGATGAGGAGTAGGATGCTGGAGAACAAATCTCTATCGGCAAAGGTTTTGCTACTTCGGTAACAACTGATGCACCCTCACTCGCTATTTCCCAGACAATATTATATTAAAAATATGTTTGCTATTTGTTCTTAATGCTTTTTTCAATTTTCTTCAAAATATCCGATAGCATTGAGTGGTAGTAGAGGAGTAGGATGCGGGAGAACGAACCTCTATCGGCAAACGTTTTGCTATTTCCGTATCAACTGATGCACCCTAACAAACTATTTCCCTGACAATATTATATTAAAAATAGGTTTAATGTTTGTTCTTAATGCTTTTTTAAAATTTTCGTCATAATATCCGATCGCATTAAGCGGTAGAATAGGAGGAAGATGGCAGAAAAGTGCCTCCAAGGCGGTCGATTTTTTACTAAAATAAATTTATTTTATTTTTTTTTTCAAATTTTTTTGCATGGGCGTTATTGGCGACTTTCGTATTTTTTTACTACGATTTTTTTGGGGGGTTATTGCAATTTCGCGGTTTAAAAAAACACGGAAAAAAGGAAAAAGGTATATATATATATATATATATATATATATATATATATATATATATATATATATATATATATATATATATATATATATATATATATATATATATATTATACAGTGATCCCCCCATTATCGAGAGGGTTCGGTTCCGGGACCTGGCGCGAAACAGGAAAATCGCGGAGTAGGATCAGCCTTAATGTACATAGATATTTTAATTTATTTTTACGTTTACACCGTATAAACTGTATAAACCCTCCCTGTACTGTTAACAAACCACCCTTTATTTCATAAATAACAGCATGCAAGCGTAAACTTATATGACATACTCATGTACATAGGTATTTTACAATTATTTTTACGTTTACAGTATAAACCCTCCCAGCACTGTTAAAAAACCACCCAGTACTTTATAAATAACAGCATGCAACGTAAATTTATATGTACGTGATAGGTAAACTTACCTTATCTGTTATGGTTAACATTTTCCTTTGCCGCTTAGGCTCACTACAAGAAGCCTTAGAAGATGAAGGATGCTTGGGAGGCATTGCAAAGGTTAAGATATGCGAGTAAAAAAATCACAGGCAAAACGTATTAATAAGCACAACGTGAACAGCGCACACGAGTGAGGCGAGACAATGGAAGATGGTGGAAGCCTTTGTCCAAAACGCTGATAGCGGTATCGTATTTTACATGTTGCAATACTGTTAGTATTTATGTTTTTTACTATTTTATTATTCTTAGGCTAAGAAATACGTTTTTTTATCAATAAAATCACGAAACTACTGGAAATTTTAATATATATGCTAGCTCACGTAGGTGCAACCCCAATACATTGTACACTATCGGACACTATTTCACATGATGCAATACTGTGAGTTATATATCTAAATTTATGCTTTTTACTATTTTTTACTGTTTTATTACTCTTAGGCTAGAAAATAATTGTTTTATTAATAAAATAATAAAAATTTCAATATGTACTATCTTACGTAGGTTCGACCCTTTTCGTTTTCCAAAACGCTGATACCGATATTGTATTTTACATGGTGCAATACCGTTAGTATTTATGTTTTTACTATTTTTTACTGTTTTATTATTCTTAGGGTAAGAAATACGTTTTTTTTATCAATAAAATCATGAAACTACTGGAAATATAAATATATATATGCTAGCTCACGTAGCTGCGACCTAAATACATTGTACGCTATCGGACACAAGCAAAACGTTTAATAAGCAGAACGTGAATGGCGCACACGTGAGTTAGACTGAACGAGCCTTTGTCCGAAACGCTGATAGTGGTTTCGTATTTTACATGTTGCAATACTGTTAGTATTTATGGTTTTTTACTGTTTTATTATTCTTAGGCTAAGAAATAAGTTTTTTTATCAATAAAATCATGAAACTACTGGAAATATAAATATATATGCTAGCTCACGTAGCTGCGACAACAATACATTGTACGCTATCGGACACAATTTCGCGTGATGCAATACTATGAGTTATACTGTACGTACGTATATCTAAATTTTATGTTTTTTACTAGTTTTTACTGTTTTATTATTCGTAGGCTGGGAAAATTTTTTTTTTTATCAATTAGATAATGAAATATGTTTTTTTTTTCAATAAAAAAAATGGAAATACTGAGAATTTTAATTTTTTTAATATTTTAATATTTTTGCATATACCCAAAAAATAAAATAATAATTTGTCAAAAAAAACCGTGGTACAGTGAAAAGGCGAACCAAGAAATTCAATCCAGCGGGGGATCACTGCATATATATATATATATATATATATATATATATATATATATATATATATATATATATATATATATATATATATATATATATATATATATATATATATATATATATATATATATATATATATATATATATATATATATATATATATATACAGTGATCCCTCATTCATCGCGGGGTTTCGGTTCCGGGACCACCTGCGATAGGTGAAAATCCGCGATGTAGCAGCACCATATTTATTACAGGTATTTTACATTTATTTTTACCTTTACTGTATAAACATTCCCTGCACTGTTAACAACTTACCCTTTACTTTATTAATAACAGCTCGCAAGCGTAAATTTATATGAACGAGATAGGTAAGCTTACCGTAAATGACATGATGATGATGTTTACATACTCCACAGCCAATGACAGCTGTACGGCTGCTTTTTGCGAGAGAAGAACATGGTAATGTGTAGTTGCTGTCGCTGTTTCTTCTTTTGTGCGAAGATGGTCTTGTAAGGAGTCATGGCATCGTCGATAATATTGCAGAAGTGCACCGAACGAACCATATTATCGTCATACTCATGCGACAGTTCTTGAAGTTCTTTGGCCATGTTATACATGGCTGCCAGCCATTTGAGTGTAAGGCCGAGTTCTTCGACTTCCTCCAAGTCTTCATCAGTCAATAGCTGCGAGTGGCAGTCGATCAGTTCATTCACGTCTTCGTGAGTCATATTTTTAAAGCCTTCTCCTCCTAGCAATGCCACCAGCTTCACAGCTTTCGCAACTGCCGAGTTATGCACTTCGTCAGGAGCGAATCCCTTGTAGTCGTAGATGACTTCCAGCCACAGCTTCTTCCAGCTGGCATTGAATGTGGCCGGCTTCATCTCTTTGAGTGCATTCTCAATATTTTGAAGGCATGTAGCAATCGTGTAGTTACGCCAGTACGAGTCCAGTTCAAATTCTTTGTCCACATCCATGGAGTCAACCAGGTTCGCCAGGGCATTTCGTGTGTAGAGGGCCTTGAACACACAAATAACGCCTTTATTCACAGGCTGAATCATTGATGTCATATTCGGTGGAAGGAACTCTACCTGAACACCGTCATAATGGAGATCAGTTGTGTGGTCACCAACATTATCCATCACGTGAAGGACTTTAAATTCAAGGTCCTTCTCTGCAGGATAAACTCAGACCTAAGGGATAAATCATTGGTTAAAACAAGTCCAATATGAGGCTCTTCATGATCCAGACCTTAGGGTTATGCGTCCGATACACTGGCAGTAGATTCTTGTTTTTATTCTTCAAAGCCCTAGGGTTCTTTGACTTGTAGATAAGCCCTGGCTTTAACATGAAACCCACAGCATTCCCACATATGATGAGGGTAATGCAGTCTTTGTGCGCTTTAAATACTGGGGCTTTAGCTTCTTCCTTGACAAGGAAAGTGCGAGACGGCATTCTCTTCCAAAATAACCCAGTCTCATCTATGTTGGACACTTGCTCAGGAGCATAATCGCCTCCCTAGATAATTTTCTTGAAGTCGTTGTTCACATAATCTTCAGCTGCAGCTGCATCTGCAGAAGCAGCTTCGCCATAAACCGAAACACTCTTTAGGCCAAAGAGTTTTTGAAGTTTGGCGAACCATCCCTTGCTAGCAACGAACGATGGTTTCCTCGGTGGAGAATCGCTGGACGGACCTGGTTGTGTGTATTCCATTTCTTCTTTCTCCTCCTCCTCACAGTTGCCACTGTCGTCGTCGGGTTCGTTTGCAGCGAATATCTCATACAGCTTCTTCGACTTTGTTTGTAAAATACTGGTGTCTAAGCTGATGTTCTTTTTCCTGCAATCAGGAGTCCACAGAGCCAAAGCAGATTCCATCCTCACTATTATCATATTGCTGGGTGTTACAACCCTCTTCACTGTTTTGTTAAGAGTCGCTGTCTTCCTGATATTCGCCTCGTCTTTCTTGATATGGCGAACAGTAGATTTGTTGATGCTGAAATGGCGGCCGACAGCCAAGAAACTTCTTGCTTTCTTCACCATATCTAACATTTTCACCTTATCTACTATGGTCAACATCTTCCTTTGCCGCTTAGGCTCATTACCAGAAACCTTAGAAGATGAAGGACACTTAGGCGGCATTACAGGGGTTGAAATACACAAGCAAAGGTTTTACAAAAAACACAAGCCCAACGTATTAAGAGGCACAACGCGAACGGCGCACACATGAGTGACTAAATGGGTGAGGCAAGACAATGGAAGATGCTGGGAAAACCAAGCTTCAATCATAAAGCCAATCAGACCCCAAGATACAGAACATACAGAACACAACTCTGTGATTCGTCGTCTCCCACCCATCAGCCTATAACTTATCGTGTACTATCTCATGTAGGTGCGACCCTTTGCGTTTTCCGAAACACCGATACCGGTATCGTATCGTATATGGTGCAATAATGTGTTACATGTGTAAATTTATGTTTTTTACTATTCTTTACTGTTTTATTATTCTTAGGCTAGGAAATACTTTTTTATCAATAAAATAATGAAAATACTGAAAATTTTAATATTTCCACATATCGTGGATTCCAGTAACAAACAAACAAATAAACAAACAAACATTTATTTCTCTATATTGCGGTTCACCTATCGCGAATTCAGTGCATCGCGGTTTTTTGGCGTAGTTTTTTTTCTGGGTATATCTTCTCAGCTTTAACCCATTTTTATTCGGGGTTGCCATTGTGAAACGATTTTATTTTGGTATATGCGAGAATATTAAAATGTTAAAAAATTTAAATTTTCAGTATTTTCATTATTTTATTGAATTTTTTTTTCCCATTATTTTATTGATAAAAAAATTTATTTCCCAGCCTATGAATAATAAAACAGTAAGAAATAGTAAAAAAACCAAATTTAAATATGTAACTCTGCACCATAGAAAGTACGATACCAGTATCAGCGTTTCGGAAAATGTAAAGGGTCATACCTACGTGAGCTAGTATCTATTAAAATTTCCAGTATTTTCATAATTTTATTGATAAAAAATGTATATCTTAGCCTAAGAATAATAAAACAGTAAAATATAATAAAAAACAAAAATACTCACAGTATTGCACTACATAAAAAACGATACCGGTATCAGCCTTTCGGAAAACAAAAAAGGTCGCATCTACGTGAGCTAGTACATATTGGAATTTCCAGCATTTTCATTATTTCATTGATAAAAAAAAATAAAAGTATTTCCTAGCCTAAGAGTAATAAAACAGTAAAAAAAGTAAAAATCATAAATTTAAACATATAACACAGTATTGCACCATGTGAAATACTATACGATAGCGTAAACTGTATTGGCGTCTTGGTAAACGCAAAGGCTCGCACCTACGTGAGATAGTTCTTGGGATGCTATTGGCTAAAAGGGTGGGAGACGACGAATCACAAAATTGATTTTCTGTATGTTCTGTATCATGGGGTCTGATTGGCTTTTTGACTGAACTTGGTTCTCCCACCATTTGCCATTGTCTCGCCTCAATCATTCAGTCTAACTCACATGTGAGTCGTTCGCACTGTGCTTCTAAATACGTTGTGCTTGTGATATTTTTTACTCTTGTATTTCAACCTCTGCAATGCCTCCCAAGCATCCTTCATCTTCTAAGGCTTCTGGTAGTGAGCATAAGTGGAAAAGAAAGATGTTTACCATAACAGATAAGGTAAAACTGTTAGATATGCTGAAAGAAGGAAGAAGGTTTGCGGATGTCGGCCGCCATTTTGGCCTCAACAAATCTACTGTTCGCTACATCAAAAAGGACAAGGCATATATCAGGAAAACAGGAACTATTTCATTTAGTAAAACAGCAAAGAGGGTAGTAACACCCTGCAATAAGATAATAGTGTGGATGGAATCTGCTTTGGCCCTGTGGATTCCTGATTGCAGAAAGAAGAACTTCAGCACAGACACCAATATCGTACAAACAAAGGCGAAGAAGCTGTACGATACATTCGCTGCAAACGAACCTGATGACAACAGTGGCGACCATGGAGAGGAAGAGAGAGAAGATATCAATGACCCACAACCAGGACCCTCCAGCAATTCTCCACCAAGGAAACAATCGTTCGTGGCAAGCAAAGGATGGTTCGCCAAATTTCAAAAACGCTATGTCCTAAAGAGTGTTTTGGTTTATGGCGAAGCTGCCTCTGCACATACAGATGCAGCTGAAGACTATGTGAACGATTTTACGAAAATTATCATAGAAGGGGGAAATGCTCCTGAGCAAGTGTTCAACATGGATGAGACTGAGTTATTTAGGATGAGAATGCAGTCTCGCACTTTTCTCTACAAGGAAGAAGCTAAAGCCCCTGGATTTAAAGCACTCAAAGACCGCATTACCCTCATCATGTGCAAAAATGCTGCGGCAATCATGTTAAACCCAGGGTTTATCTACATGTCAATGAACCCTAGGGTTTTGAAGAATAAGAATAAAAATCTGCTGCCAGTGTATTGGATGCATAACCTTAAGGCCTGGATCATGAAAAGCTTCACATCGGACTGGTTTCAAAAATGCTTTATCCCTAAGAACAAAATTTATTATGCGGGAAAAGCCTTGAATTTAAAGTCCTTCTTTCGATGGATAATGCTGGTTGCCACGGAAATAATCTCGAATATGACGGTGTTCAAGTAGAGTTCCTGCCACAAAATATGACATCAATGATTCAGCCTATGGGTCAAGGCGTTATTCATGCATTCAAGGCCCTCTACACACGAAATGCTCTGGCGAACCTGGTTGAATCCATGGATTCGGACAAAGAATTCTCAATGAAGACATACTGGCATAACTACACGATTGCTACATGCCTTCAAAATATTCAGAATGCAATCAATGAGATGAAGCCGGCCACAATCAATACCAGCTAGAAGAATTTGTGGCCGGAAGCCATCTACGACTACAAGGGATTCGCTCCGGACGAGGTCCATAACTTGGCGGTTGCGAAAGCTGTGAAGCTGGCTGCATTGTTAGGAGGAGAAGGCTTTAAAGATATGACTCACGAAGACGTGAATGAAATGATCGACTACCACTCACAGCCTTTGACTGATGAAGACTTGGAAGTAATAACAATATCAGCAAGCGAAGAAGAGGAAGAAGAACAACCAGAGGAAATGCACGAAGAAATCGAAGAACTTGGCCTTACACTCGAACGACTGGCACCCAAGTATAAATATGTGAAAGCAGTCCAACAACTGTCACAAGAACATGACGATAATATGGTTTGTTCTATGACCTTCTGCAATCTTCTTGACAATGCCATGATTCCTTATAAGACCATCTTCAAACAAAAGAAGAAACAACAACAGCAACTCCCCATTACTATGTTCTTCTCTCGCAAAAAGCAACCGTAAAGCTGTCATTGGCTGTGGAATAATTTCCTCTGGAGTCTATACACGTCATCATCACCTCTTTCACGGTAAGCTTACCTATCATATTCATATAAAGTTAAGCTTGCACGCTGTTATTAATAAAGCAAAGGGTGGTTTTTTAACAGTGCAGGGAGGGTTTATAAAGTGAAGATAAAAATAAATATAAAATAACTATGTATATGCGTATGTCACGTCATCATCACCTTATTCACGGTAAGTTTACCTATCATTTTCATATAAATTTACACTTGCACGCTGTTATTAATAAAGTAAAGGGTGGTTTTTTAACAGTGCAAGTAGGATTTATACAGTAAATGTAAAAATAAATGTAAAATACCTATGTATATAGGGTGATCCTACTTCGAGGAAATTCACCTATCGTGGCCGTCCCGGAACCGAATCCCCGCAATAAACGAAGGGTTACTGTATACCTAGAAATCTGTTATATAAAATACAAATGCTCGCCAAAAAAATCCGCGATGCACAAAATTTGCGGAAGGAAAATCGCGATATAGCGAGGGATTACTGTGTGTATATATTTATATATATATATATATATATATATATATATATATATATATATATATATATATATATATATATATATATATATATATACCGTGTTCCCTCCCTTATCGCGGTAGTTCGGTTCCGGGACCCGGCGCGAACCAGGAAAATCACAAAGTATGATCAGCCTTAATAAAAACTTTTTTTTTTTTTTTAAAGATGATTACGGCACAAGGACAGGCCAAAAATTATAAAATAAAACGGCCTTTATCAGGCTGTAAAGAGAAACAGAGATGGAGAGTGTGATGACCTGTCAGATGTGAAGGGATTATAAAAGATGAGTAATGAATATCCAGCTCTCTGCTGAGTTTACTATACCTCTGCATTACCTTCAAGATGTCTATTCTAAAACTTCTCCTTAGATCTTATTATTATTATTATTATATTATTATTATTATTATTATTATTATTATTATTGGCAACAATAAT
>JAXCGZ010021154.1:45000-47500 GCA_037179515.1 Halocaridina rubra | reverse complement strand
AACCGCTATTGTTAGCACTGTTAGCTGTTGATGTTGACAATCCACAGCCATCTACTTCCACGATGTAAACCACCAAGGAAAATTTAAAATATATCAGCTTTTCTTTTATTATTATTATTATTATTATTATTGCAAAATAAAAATAATTTCTGTAATTGTGTTTAACCTTAAAAAAGGCTTTTATTTTATCATGTCATAGGAAACCACATTCATAAATAAAGCATCCACGATGTACAGTAAACATCACCAAATTGTATTCGTAAATTTAATTACATGCACTTTTTTTTCTGTACTATGCAGTATTAAAAAATAAAATTTATTTGCTTGTAAGCTTAAAATAGATTCTTAATAACCATATATTATTGAAAATTGCATTCCTGAATAAAGTACAGAACTAGGAATGGTTATTTTTGGTTTAGCCTAGACAAGTAAAGATGGCGTAGCCTAGTCTAGGCTAGCCTAGAGACAAGCTAATTCGATTTAAGTTGTTTTTCGACTTAAGTCGTCTCTCCTGGAACCAATTGACGACGTTAATTGTATATATATACAGTGTTCCCCCCGGTTTTTCGCGTTTCTTGGTTCGCGTTCTCACTGTATCGCGGTATTTTTTCGGATAAATTATTATTTTATTTCATGGGTATATGCAAAAATATTAAAATATAAAAAAAAAAAATTCTCAGTATTTTAATTTTTTTTATTGAAAAAAAATATTTCATTATCTAATTGATAAAAAAAAATCATATCCCAGCCTACAAATAATAAAACAGTAAAAGTACAGTATAATCTTTACAAAAGGAATATTTGGTCCAAATTACAATGAATAAATACAATAGATTTTGTACAATCATCAAATAAGTAAATGAATTTTAAATTAATATACATTGTATTAATAACTGAATGATATACATACGTACAGTATAGCTCACAGAGAGAGAGATCTAGGAGTAAACATACTGGCAGATTTGTCTCCAGAAATACATATAAATGGCGTAGTAACGGCAGCATATGCATTCTTATCTAATGTAATGGTAGCCTTCAGGCACATGGACAAGGAAATGTTCAGAAATATTTATGTAACCTATGTGAGGCCAAAACTCGAATATGCAGTCCCCTTTTGGAATCCGCACTTGAAAAAGCACATAGCTAAGCTTGAAAAAGTTCAAAGACATGCCACGAAACTGGTGCCAGAAATATGCAATCTCGGTTATGATGAGAGGCTGAGGGAATTAGACTTGCCATCACTCAAAGCTAGAAGAGTAAGGGGGGATATGGTGACAGTCTTTAAATTCCTTCATGGTTATGATAGAGTGGATAGGGATCGATATTTCGATATGGCTGGCTCTAGAACTAGAGGTCATAGTTTGAAGCTTGGTAAGAAAACTTGTTTGCAGGATGTAAGGAAATACTTTTTCAGTGTAAGAGTAGTTGATAATTGGAATTCGCTAAGCGAGGAGGTAGTTAATGCTATCTCAATCCATAGTTTTAAGGACAGGTACGATAAGTATCACTAAGTCTAAAAATGGAACCGATCAGGAGACGGAAAGATACGAGTTTTGGGCTCTTTCCCGTAAACACAATTAGGTAATCACAGTATTGCATCAAGTAAAATAGTGTTCGATAGCGTACAATGTATTGGGGTCGCAGCTACGTGAGCTAGCATATATATTTATATTTCCAGTAGTTTCACGATTTTATTGATAAAAAAAACGTATTTATTAGCCTAAGAATAATAACACAGTAAAAATTATTAAAAAACATAAATACTAACAGTATTGCAACATGTAAAATACGATACCGCTATCAGCGTTTTGGACAAAGACTCGTTCAGTCTAACTCACGTGTGCGCCGTTCACGTTGTGCTTATTAAATGTTTTGCTTGTGTTCGATAGCGTACAATGTATTGGGGTCGCAGCTACGTGAGCTAGCATATATATTTATATTTCCAGTAGTTTCATGATTTTATTGATAAAGAAAACGTATTTCTTAGCCTAAGAATAATAAAACAGTAAAAAATAATAAAAAACATAAATACTAACAGTATTGCAACATGTAAAATACGATACCGCTATCAGTCTTTCGGACAAAGGCTTCCACCATCTTCCATTGTCTCGCCTCACTCGTGTGCGCCATTCACGTTGTGCTTATTATTATTAATATGTTTTGCTTGTGATTTTTTTACTCGCATATTTTAACCTTTGCAATGCCTCCCAAGCATCCTTCATCTTCTAAGGCTTCTTGTAGTGAGCCTAAGCGGCAAAGAAAAATGTTAACCACTGTAGATAAAGTGAAACTCTTAGATATGTTGAAAGAAGGAAAAAAGGTTGTGGATGTCGGCTACTATTTTATGTAAACGTATAAATTATTGTAAAATACTGTACCTATGGATGTCAAGTCGTCATCACCTCATTCACTGTAAGTTTTCCTATCATTTTCATAAAAAATTACGTTGCTTGCTGTTATTTATAATGTAAAGGGTGTTTTTTTAACAGTACAGGGAGGG
>JAXCGZ010021154.1:20000-40000 GCA_037179515.1 Halocaridina rubra | reverse complement strand
CTCCCTTATAGGAATTGTTCTAAGCTCCTGGTCCATCTCCTCTCAAAATGCATCCTTCACCTCCGCTGTACAACCAGTTTGTGGGGCATAGGCACATACCACATGCACTACCGTTTCTCCCAGTCCCAGCTTTAAACTCATAATTCTGTCACTCTTTCTATTCACACCAAGTAAGCTTTCCTTCATGTATTTGGATAGTATTATTCCTACACCATTCCTCCCTTCCTCATTTGCTCCACTATAGAACAATTTGCAACCCTCACCCAGTTCCCTTGCCTTAATTCCTTTCCACCTGGTCTCCTGCACACACAGCACTCCAATTCTCCTCCTCTCCATCAGGTCCACCAATTCTCGCCCCTTCCCAGTCATCATCCCCACATTAAGAGTGCCCACCCGCAGCACCACCTCTGACACTCTCCCTCGAGCTTGCCTCTTTAACCCAGCCTGCCCATGACTGGGAAGCCCTTGCTGTCTTTCCGGAGGGGTCAGGCAAAGCCCCAACGAGTTGCCTAAGGGGAACACCCTAGTATGGTCATTGTTCTCGTTATCTGTACTGGCCAAATTTTGGTTTCGGCATAATTTTCAAGGCCGGATGCCATTCCTGATGCCAACCCTCTCCATCTACCCGGGCTTGGGACCGGCACCAAGTTGAGGCTGGCTTGCCCCCTCAGTGGCTGGGTTTTATATATATATATATATATATATATATATATATTTTTATATAGAAACAGAGACGGAGAGTGTAATGACCTGTCAGATGTGAAAAGATTATAAAAGATGTGTAATGAATAGCCAGCTCTGCTGGGCTTTAATATACCTCTGAATTACTTTCATGATGTCTATTCCTAAAATTCTCCTTAGATCTTATTATTATTATTATCATTATTATTATTATTATTATTATTATTATTATTATTATTATTATTGGCAACAATAATTTTCCTTTGATGATGATTGTGGAGATTATTATTATTATTGTTAATATTATTATTATTTTCACGAATTTGTAATTAAACCATTATTTTTACAATAAATAATGTAGTTTTGGTAAAATGAACAAGAGTTAATTAAAGATCTCTCTCTCTCTCTCTCTCTCTATGAAAACGTCTCTGGATCCAGACGCACCCAGGCTCCCACTTCGAGCAGGAGGTCATAACCTTATCAGGGTGGTGAGTGACATTCTCCGTGGCCTTGACATCGACCTGCAGTGCAGGCGGCTGTCCCAGATTTACCACCCTGGTGTGTCCCCCTCCCCGCTGTCACATATACACCGACCTCGAAGGATATCTATCCCCCCTTGCAGAGACAGTTAGCTCTGGAGACTATAGCAGATGTGTCCATGTCTGTCCCTGCAGCACACCACGTCTATGTTGATGGTTCTGTGCAAGCAGATGGGAGGGCGGCATGTGCTGTGGTTTCCCCCACCATGGAGCCGCCTGTGCCGGCTGATTCATGGATTGGCCGTAGACTACCCACCTCGTCGAGCTCCACCTACTGTGAACTGAATGCCATCTTGGATGCCGTGACTCTCCTTGTTCGACGACGAGTGAATGGGGTAATAATTTGTGACTCCCAATCGGCCCTACAAGCCCTATCCTCGCGATAAACGGAACCGAACCCTCGCGATAAACGAGAGATTACTATATATATATATATATATATATATATATATATATATATATATATATATATATATATATATATATATATATATATATATATATATATATATATATGTATATATATATATATATATATATATATATATATATATATATATATATATATATATATATATATATATATATATATATATATATATATATATATATATATATATATATATATATATATATATATATATATATATATATATATATATATATATATATATATATATATATATATATATATATATATATATATATATATATATATATATATATATATATATATATATCTTCTTCTTCTTCTTTGTCTACATCTTTTCCCCACTTTTATGGGGGGTCAATGTTTCTGGCCAGTTTTCTCCATTTATTTCTGTCCCATACCTCATCACCCAACATACCTTTAGACCTCAGGTCATCACTGATGCAATCCATCCACCTACGCTTTGGTCTCCCCCTCCCTCTCCTACCCTGTATACCCATTTCTATCACCCTCCTCCCAACATACTGTTCATCCCTCCTAATGACATGACCATACCATCTTAGTCTACTTTCTTGTATCTTATCTGATATTTCTCTAACTTTTGAGGTACCTCTCATTACCTCGTTTCTGATCTTATCTCTTCTTGTCACCCCGCACATCCATCTCAACATCCTCATCTCTGCCACATCCAGTTTTTTCTCTTGTGTCATCTTTATTGCCCATGTCTCTACTCCATACATCATCGCAGGTCTCACAACTGTCTTATGCACTTTACCCCTCAACTTAATCCCTATTCTCCTGTCGCACAGCACCCCAGACACTTTCTTTCAGTTCTTCCATCCCGCTTGTATTCTGTGGGTTATTTTTGACTCTAGGTCACCATCCTCTCCTACTGTTGACCCCAAATACTTGAACTTTTCAACTCTTTTCAACACCTTCCCCTGTAAACTGACCTCCCCATCCTCATCATCTCTCAACCTCAAGTACTCTGTCTTCTTCCTGCTGATTTTCAGTCCTCTATCCTCCATCACTATTCTCCACTCCTCAAGCTTCTCCTCCACTACCTCTCGTCTGTTGCTACACAGTACAATGTCATCTGCAAAGAGCATACACCACGGAGACTGATCTCTAATACCCTGGGTTACTACATCCAAGACCAGATCATATAGAGATGGACTCAAAGCAGACCCTTGATGCAGACCAACATTTACTGAGAGACTTTTCGTCAAGCCCACACTGCTCTTAACATTTGCCTCTGCCATCTCATACATATCTTGGATGATTCTTACATATTTCTCGAGGACTTCCTTTTCTCTAATACACCTCCATACCTCTTGACGTGGTACTCGATCATATGCCTTTACCAGGTCAATAAAGACCATATGGAGTCCTTTCTGTTCCTCACTATGCTATTCCATCATTTGTCTCAAGGCAAATATGGGATCCACTGTCCCTCTTCCAGGCATAAAGCCAAACTGTTCATCCTCAATTGTAGTTACCTCTCTGAGTCTCCTCTCCATTATCTTCTCCCATATCTTCATAGTATGACTTAACAACTTTATACCTCTATAGTTTCCACACTCCTGAATGTCTCCCTTCCCTTTATAGATTGGGATGATTAAGCTTCCTCTCCATTCCTTTGGCATCTTTTCCTGACTAAAGATCTTTTGCATTAAGTCCCACAAGATATCTATGCCTTCCTCTCCAAGACTCTTCCATACCTCCACTGGCATCTTATCAGGTCCTGCTGCCTTTCCATTCTTCATTTTCCTTACTGCCCACTCTACCTCTCTTCTAGCCACTGTTGTTGTAACTGATTCATTTGGAAGTCCATCTTCAAATACTGCTCTTGGGTTCTCTTCATTTAGTAATCCTTCAAAATAAGTTTCCCATCTGCTTTTTATTTCATCCTCTTCTGCTGGAACTACTCCATAGTTATCCTTTATTTGTCTTACTTGGGTGAAGTCCTTGGTTGCATCATCTCGGGCCTTGGCAATTCGCCATATTTTCTTCTCTCCTTCTGGTGCCAGCTCTTCATAGACTTCATTCAATTTCTCTGCCTTTGCTTTTGCTACTGCTCTCCTTGCCTCCTTCTTTGCCTGCTTGTACTCTTCCTTATCCTGCTCCAGGCCTGACAAATCTGCCTTTTTCTTGGCTTCTTTCTTGTTCTTCACCCATTCTTGCACTTCCTCATTCCACAACCATGACTCTTTTATCATTTGGGGGTTTCCTTCCTGATGACTTTCCTAGTATCTCCTCACCAACCCTCAAAATCACCTTACTATTCTCTGTCCACCATTCTTGTACATCTTCATGCAACCTTATCGCTTCCAACACTCTTCCCTTAAACATAGCTCTCAGCTCTGCATCTTTCAATTTCCACCACTTTATCTTTGGGTCCATCCTCTGCTTCTTACTTTTCCTACATTTCCTGAGCCTGCAATCAGTTACTACTAGCCTATGTTGCACTGCTACACTCTCCCCATTTATTACTTTACAGTTGCTAATCTTCTTCAGATGGTCTCTCCTACACAACAATAATTCGATCTGGCTCTCCCTTCCACCACTACTGTCTGTTTTCCTTTTTCTCAAAGAATGTGTTGACCAATGCCAGATCAAATGCCACTGCAAAATCAATCACTCTCTCTCCCCCCTCATTTCTCTCCCCCAGCCCCCATGGACTCTACCTATCCCAGCCCTCCCAATTCCCAAGTGGCCATTTAGATCTCCCAAAATTACCCTCTCCCTTATAGGAATTGTTCTAAGCTCCTGGTCCATCTCCTCTCAAAATGCATCCTTCACCTCCGCTGTACAACCAGTTTGTGGGGCATAGGCACATACCACATGCACTACCGTTTCTCCCAGTCCCAGCTTTAAACTCATAATTCTGTCACTCTTTCTATTCACACCAAGTAAGCTTTCCTTCATGTATTTGGACAGTATTATTCCTACACCATTCCTCCCTTCCTCATTTGCTCCACTATAGAACAATTTGCAACCCTCACCCAGTTCCCTTGCCTTAATTCCTTTCCACCTGGTCTCCTGCACACACAGCACTCCAATTCTCCTCCTCTCCATCAGGTCCACCAATTCTCGCCCCTTCCCAGTCATCATCCCCACATTAAGAGTGCCCACCCGCAGCACCACCTCTGACACTCTCCCTCGAGCTAGCCTCTTTAACCCAGCCTGCCCATGACTGGGTAGCCCTTGCTGTCTTTCCAGAGGGGTCAGGCAAAGCCCCAACGAGTTGCCTAAGGGGAACACCCTAGTATGGTCATTGTTCTCGTTATCTGTACTGGCCAAATTTTGGTTTCGGCATAATTTTCAAGGCCGGATGCCATTCCTGATGCCAACCCTCTCCATCTGCCCGGGCTTGGGACCGGCACCAAGTTGAGGCTGGCTTGCCCCCCTCAGTGGCTGGGTTTTTATATATATATATATATATATATATATATATATATATATATATATATATATATATATATATACACACAGGAATCCCTCGTTTATCGCGGGGTTCGGTTCCGGGACCAGCCGCGATAGGCGAATTTCTGCGGAATAGGAACACCTCGAAAAAAAAAAATCTTTTTTTTTTTTAAAGATGATTATGACACCAGGACCGACCAAAAATGATAAAATAAAACAGCCTTTATCAGGCTGTAAAGAGAAACAGAGATGGAGAGTGTAATGACCTGTCAGATGTGAATGGATTATAAAAGATGTGTAATGAATATCCAGCTCTGCTGGGCTTTAATATACCTCTGAATTACTTTCATGATGTCTATTCCTAAAATTCTCCTTAGATCTTATTATTATTATTATTATTATTATTATTATTATTATTATTATTATTATTATTATTATTATTATTATTGGCAACAATAATTTTCCTTTGATGATGATTGTGGAGATTATTATTATTATTGTTAATATTATTATTATTTTCACGAATTTGTAATTAAACCATTATTTTTACAATAAATAATGTAGTTTTGGTAAAATGAACAAGAGTTAATTAAAGATCTCTCTCTCTCTCTCTCTCTCTCTCTCTCTCTATGAGGACGTCCCTGGATCCAGACGCACCCAGGCTCCCACTTCGAGCAGGAGGTCATAACCTTATCAGGGTGGTGAGTGACATTCTCCGTGGCCTTGACATCGACCTGCAGTGCAGGCGGCTGTCCCAGATTTACCACCCTGGCGTGTCCCCCTCCCCGCTGTCACATATACACCGACCTCGAAGGATGTCTATCCCCCCTTGCAGAGACAGTTAGCTCTGGAGACTATCGCTGATGTGTCC
Source organism: Halocaridina rubra (assembly GCA_037179515.1). NCBI lineage: Eukaryota > Metazoa > Arthropoda > Malacostraca > Decapoda > Atyidae > Halocaridina > Halocaridina rubra. The sequence goes on along the minus strand of JAXCGZ010021154.1, from coordinate 34,053 downwards.
ATGTCTGTCCCTGCAGCACACCACGTCTATGTTGATGGTTCTGTGCAAGCAGATGGGAGGGCGGCATGTGCTGTGTTTTCCCCCACCATGGAGCCGCCTGTGCTGGCTGATTCATGGATTGGCCGTAGACTACCCACCTCGTCGAGCTCCACCTACTGTGAACTGAATGCCATCTTGGATGCCGTGACTCTCCTTGTTCGACGACGAGTGAATGGGGTAATAATTTGTGACTCCTAATCGGCCCTACAAGCCCTATCCTCGCCAAGACCTATCTGTGGCCGTGCTGTGGGAGATATACTATGTTGCCTCGCGGCCGCTCGGGATGCTTCTCTTGTTGTGTCGTTTGTATGGACTCCATCCCACATTGGGCTGACTGGCAACGACACAGCGGATCGTCTTGCCAAGGCGGCCTATATGCTGGATGGGCATGCTGTGGACGCTGAGCCCTCCATCCGATGCCTACGTAACATCATCTACTCAGCTGGGTTTGCCATGACGGTCCAGCGCAGGGACACGGAGAGGGCCAACAGTGTGTCCATACAGCACCATGATCACTTTCTTCACAGTCGCTACAAGTATCGCAGACGCGGGTTAATGGTGCGGAAAAAACAATGTAGTTAGTGCTCGGCTCAGAATGGGGTATCGGCCTTTATGGCAGGTCTCCCAGACTCTAGATATGCCACAGTACACCTCCTGTAAATTATGCGACCGTCCTAATGCTAACACTCTTGACCACTATTGTCTTCAGTGCCCCACAGTGAGAGATGTTTTACCACGAGGTCAGAACTTAATACAGATCTGCTCATTTTTACTTAATGATGACAACCTTGATGTTATTCTTGCTCGTTATCCTCACTTTGGTGGCCATTAATTATATTGAATTATACATATATTTTCTGTATGTTGCTGTATAATTCTGTTTGTGCATTCTGCGTTTCTCTGAGCTTTACTTTTGCATATAATGTACTCTGTGCTGCCATACTGTAAGTTGTGTGTTAGTATGCAGCAATGTTTTATCAATGTGTACACCTCCCTGTAAACTATGTTCAATTCTTGGATTTGTATCCATTTGAAGCATTATTTGTATGAACTCATGTAATGTCTGACGCCTTGGCGCAATAAATTAATGAAATAAAATAAATAATCTCTCTCTCTCTCTCTCTCTCTCTCTCTCTCTCTCTCTCTCTCTCTCTCTCTCTCTCTCTCTCTCTCTCTCTCTCTCTCTCTCTCTCCAACATTCTATTCTACCCAACCCCCACACACTCTCTTTGTCCCAGCAAACTAGGGAGGGGCATTGTACATAGTTATTAAAGTAAATAAACCAACAGATGTACAAACAATGATGAGCCCTTAATAATAATAATAATAATAATAGTAATAATAATAATAACAATAATAATAATAATAATAAAATAATAATAATAATAATAATAATAATAATAATAATAATAATAATAATAATAATCACCAAAATCATCATCAAAGGAAAATTATTATCGCCAATAATAATAATAATAATAATAATAATAATAATAATAATAATAATAATAAGATCTAAGGAGAATTATTGGAATAGACATCATGAAAGTAATGCAGAGGTATATTAAAACCCAGCAGAGAGCTGGATATTCATTACACATCTTTTATAATCCCTTCACATCTGAAAGGTCATTACACTCTCCATCTCTGTTTCTCTTTACAGCCTGATAAAGGCTGTCTTATTTCATCATTTTTTGGCCCATTGTGGTGTCACAATAATTTTTTTTTTTTTATATATATAAATCCGCGATGCACTGAATCCGAGACAGGTGAACTGCGAAATAGCGAGGGACTACTGTATATATATATATATATATATATATATATATATATATATATATATATATATATATATATATATATATATATATATATATATATATATATATATATATATATATATATATATATATATATATATATATATATATATATATATATATATGTCAGTAACGAGTGAACACAACAAGGCAGCACATGAAAAACTAGGCACGATAAGTTGGGCAGGAATAAACTGAATAGTGCTTCTTCTTCCTCTTCTAATGCAATGTGACACTGAATTCTTACACTATGCTCAACAAACTATTTCAAATAAAATCGTAATTACAGCTGTGTATTTTTTTTTAAATTAAATATGATCCTTCAATATAACAAAATATATATAAAAAAACTAAAGCCATTAACATGATAAATACCAATACAGCTGTATTGCTAGCTGTGCATTCATGTGTAATTCAAATAAAATCGTACTTAAAGCTATTTTTTTTTTTAAATTCAACCAAATATATAAACACATAAATATAAAGCCATTAACTCGATTAATATGAATACAGCAGTGCTGCTAGCTGTGTATTCGTTCGCCGCGCTCACAAACTGTTCAGCGCGGGCAGTTTGAATTCACCACACAAGCCAAGTAGCTTTAAAAATTATTTTATTACTAAGTTATTATTTATTGTCCTCTGACGTACTGGCAAAACAAAGTAACTCAGACAACATTATACGAGGACCTACTGTACAGTATGTGAATAAAAATATTAAAGAAAAAATAATTGAGAAAACTTCAAACTTAAAGTAAAACAACCGTAAAATGCCAAAACTGAATTTCACGTGCACAACAATGCAGCAGCATGGTGGCCGAGTATGGCAGCAGAGAGAAAGAGAACACCATGTGTTGCCTTTGTTGTATTCATGCATTGTAACACATTCTTGTTAACCCTTGTGTGAATTGTCATCAAAGAAAACAAGTATTAGGAGCAATTATGAAAAGCATAATAAAATTCGAGCTATTATAATATAACTTTACAATAGAAATTAGAAATTTCAGTTCAGCTGAAAACTAAATCATCATCTGTAGTGGCATGAAAATATGGGAAAATTGAGCCTTAGCATTTGTCCAGTAAAGCAAAAGGAGAAAGAAATTTGTACTGATCAAAAGTAGCTCCTCAGGTTCATGATACAGTGCTTGTTACAATTGAGAAAGCATTAAATAGGTTGTTGGATAATACAGTGCAAGAGCATTTCCCAATTGATGGATATATCTTACAAAAAAGATACATAAGTTACTGGACGATTTCAGTAGGGGTTCTAGCACATCAAAAAATGAGTTTAAAGCTAACAAAGGATTGCTCCACACTTTTATACAGAGGCATATCACGAAAACTTTGGAGATCATAGGTGAAGTGGTGTCGTCCAACACAGCACCAGCAGAGGTGTTCCTTGAATATTTCAAGATAATCATTGCAGAAAAACACTATATGCCAGAAGAAGTCTTCAAGTGTGATGAAACAGGCTTTTTTTGGAGGATAATGCCAAGTCACACGTATAATCATAAGGATGCCAAGCAGGCCACCGGGTAGAAAACATACAATGATTATCTGACTCTGGTGCTAAGAGGCAATGCAGCAGACCCTATGATCAAGGTTGGCTTCATGTACAAGACCCAAAATCCACAAACACTTTATTGATATAAATAAGAAATTACTTATTAAGTTATTCTTTACCTGGATTGGTTCCATCACTGCTTTACACCTAAAGTCAATATACCTCAAGACGAAGGGGATGCTATTCAATGTATTTATCAGAGACAATGTGTCCAGCCATCCTAAATTAACTGTGTATGAGGATGAAAGCAATGAATAATGCCCCCAATTAGAACATTACTGTTGCAGTGGTTTTAATTCATTCTAATGGGAAAAAACAGGTTCGTTGTTTGTTACATCGTTATTAGTCACAATTTCATGGTCCCAATTAACAACGAACAACGTTCTAAGCTTAGGTAGAACGCCTAGGGGTACATTATTTTTCAGTCTACACCCGCAAGATATAATTGAATGTATTTGATCAATTGTTAGTTTTTAAGCGACAGCCAACATCTTTCTTTGCCTCGTAATGCTAACTCGCATATTGGTGACCCCAGAGTAATCCCATCACTGTTTTGTTTTGCCTCTTCATGACATTTGCTGAAATCACCTCTTTGGGTACTTAACCTCAAGAGAATGCCCAACAAACCCATACAGGCCTCCTGGCCCTTTGGGATGCCACCATTCTCCACAATAGCTATATTGCCCTGGTTTAGGTAGGCAGAAATCTAGTTTTGCCTCTGCGAGATTGCATCTGGGAATAGAATGGCAGACCATATCATTGAGCCCATGCCAGAAGACATCTTCCTCCAATTCCTGGACTGGTTGGAGGGCCAATGGGACTAAATTCCCTACACCAAACTGCAAGCATACCTCCTTAAAACCTTCTGCAGCCAATAGGGCAGCCAGTATCATCGCCCTCAAAACACAGCCTCTGGGAAACCATCACCTTAGTGCTGCCTGGGTACGAAGCCTAGAGCAAAGCCTGCCTCCCCCCCAGACTTAAGCAGTATATCCCACTCGACTGACATGTTAAGGGAACTCTACTGTTTGCATCTTCTGACACCAGTTAGAGCAGCCCTTCCGGACGTCAATGAGATGGAGACTGATCACCCTCATTTCCAAGGCCAATGCCCTACTAAAAGTTTATAGTTTCCTGCCAGACTTAATCAATGCGCACAGCTGCACCCACATCCAAAGAGGGGATTGTAGCTGCCACCAATAACCTCTCGAAACAAACCTCATATCGTCATAGGACCCAGCAGCAATGCCAACACTGGGGAGTATTGCTACTAGCTAACCTATTACAAGAACAATGCCAGGACCTCATTAATTATGATACTGACACTGCACAAAGCTCACAACACCAGAAACTGTCATCAACCTTGAACGTAGCCAAAAAAAAATGCACCAGGAGGTCATTAGCCACTACAGTGGCCTCCACCCTTTGTCCTCCAACCACAGTAACACTAGATTCTACATTAGGGACGACACTTCTAGAGCATAGTTCCTTTTTGACACGGATGCCTAAGGCTCAATATTTCCCGGCTCAGGGACAGAATGATATCACCAGCAAGATGTCAAGGTAAAACTCATAGCTGCCAACACCAGCACCATCAAAACCTATGGCCTAATATCGCTACAACTCTCCTTAGACAGAACACCTTACTCCTGGTCCATCATTCTCCACCATTTGTCCCAAGTCCTCCAACCAAAGTAATACTGGATTCTGCAGCAGGGACTACACCTATAGTGCACAATTCCTCATTGACACGTGTACCTACAGCTCAATATTCCCTGCCTTAGGGACAGAATGATGTCACCAGCAAGAAGTCAAGAGTAAAACTCATAGCTGCCATCAGCAGCACCATCAAAACCTATAGCCTAAAAACTCTACAACTCTCCATTACCATGAAACTGTACACTTGGACCTTCATCCTCATCGAAGCTGAAATGCCCCTCCTGAGCGTAGACTTCCTTGCAAGCCATCGCCTCCGCGTGCACGCACCAAGAAATGCCTGCTCAACACAGTATTCCTCTCCAAAGCCCCTCTACACCCAACAGTGCATTGTTGTGCAATTGCCAGGAAACTGGTACCCATAAGTTTAACCACCACCTAAAACAGTATCTAAACATATTAAACCAGAGTTGAAGCAACAACCAAATGTTCCTGTAAAGAATGGAATTTACCACCACATAAAAACATCTGGTCCGCCCATACACTCCAAGTTTCCTCACCTCAACACCAAAAAATTGCAACAAGCACAAAAAACTTTCCAAGACTAAGAATGTTTGGGACTCTTGCCACCCACATCTTGGGCCCCTCTACTCCACCTAGTCTATATAGAAGGTCCTGGCACCATTGTGGTGATTACTGGCACCTCAACATGAGAAAGAAGCATGGCCGCTACCCCTATTAAATATTGTTGACAAAAAATTTACCTCTCGAAGGGTTATTGCCAGGATCCGGTTCACCCAGGCTATACAGTAATCATCCCATCTGGGATACTAACATTCCACTACAGCAGTTTTGAAATATGAAGTGTACATTCCACCTTCCAGAGACTAATGGATACTGTCCTAGAAGACCTGAACTTTTGTATCTTCTACAAGGATGATATAAAAATATTCTCCAGAACTATGAACGACCATCTTCTCAATGTACGTCAACTGCTCAACTGACTCAAAGAAAATGAACTCGTAATTCGCTTTAATAACTGTAACTATGGCGCATCTATCGAAGACTACCTAAGTCACTGCATCAATGCAAAAGGTGTACGCTCCATTGCTTTAAAGGTCTCAGCAGTGTCTTCATTCCCCGAACCAAAGACCATAAAACAACTACCGGAGATTGTTGGGATGGTCAACTATTAACACCAGTTCCTCTCGGAATCTCCAAATCACGGCTCCCTTCTACAGCTCAATCTCGAGAAAACTGAAAAAATTAATCTGGGATGCCCCTAAAAACAATGTCTTCAAACAAACAAATACAGCTCTCACAAAGGCGATGACACCAACATTCCCAGCCCCTAATGCCCCACTTTCACTCTCTACAGGCACGAGTTTTTGTTTTTTTTTGTGACATCAGCACAGGCATAACACTGCCCTCATCAATAAAGGCCTGGGCACGAGAAAACATTAAGACAAAGGAAAAGAAAAAGCTTATGGACAAGGCAAAGATGAGGTAATGATACACCAAGGAAAAGGACAGACTGAAAAATTAGTCAGCGAACTGAGGACCTAGAGATATGGAGGAAAAGGCCCTGAGATGACGATAGATCTGCTTTTTGAAGGAAGATAGGTTTAAGAAATTGGAAATACAGAAGGAGAAAGAGAGTTCCAGAGTCTGGAGGTAAATGGGAAGTAGCAGTTGCTGCACCGACCAATCCATAAGCTACAAAACTCCACACAGTACCTGAGAGACGAGGCCGCTTGGCGAGCGTTACGCGGCCTCGGCAGTGGGGGAGGGATGCAACTCACCAACTTGTCAGAGCAGTGATGGAAGTAGGAGTGATAGAAAAGAGATGGGGATGATACCTTAAGGCAAAGAGAAAGAGAATCCAGATTAGCAATAAGAAATGAGTCACACTGCCTTAGATTCAACCCTATCAAGGAGAAAAGTATAAGAAGAAGCACCCCAAATATGCGAGCAGTAAGCAGGGACAGATAAGACTTTTATAGATTTTAAGTAACTGTAAGGACGAAAAGTAATGACAAAAACAAAACAGAGCCCCTAATTTTTTGGATGCATATTTATAGATTTGGATTATGTGATTCTTCCAAGACAAGTTAGAGGCTATATGGAATCCTAATATGTTGATACAATTAAGAGGGTAAAATTCGTTAGTTTCGAAGAAAATAGGGTTATCAGGAGGAGAATAAGATAAAGATATAGCAAGAAACTGTGTCTTGGAGGCATTAAATTTAACTAGATTTTAGGTGCCTGACTCAGATACCCTCTGCAAATCGAAGTTGAGAGTAGAAGAAAAAGTGATACGAGACTGATTACAAGTAGCAGATAAAGGCTGTGAAGAAAAGGCTGAGAAAAAATGAAGGGTTGAATCGTCAGCAAGGGCATGGAAAAGAGAAGAACATAGGGATTGTAAGAGATCATTGATGAAGAGATGGAACACAGCAGGTGAAAGAACAGAGCCCTGTGGAACACCACTGGTAACAGGGAATGGGATAGATGTTGCAGCGTCAACAACTACAGATAGAAAACAGGCAGAGAGAAAACTGCAAATCAGACAACATAGAGAAGGAGTAAAGCCATAGGTGGGTAGTATGGCCAACAGAGCCTTGTGCCAGACTCTGTCAAAAGCCTTAGAGATATCAAAAGAGACGACAAAGAATTTTCCATAGTTCCTATGAGAAGATGACCATACATGAGCAGGATAGGACAGGAGATCATCAGTGGATCTTGCCTTGCAAAAGCCGTACTGGTGATCGGAGATAAGTGAGTTAGATTCAAGGCACTTCAAGAAGTGAGCATTGAGCAAAGTTTTAAAAACTTTAGCGATAGAAGAGGTTAGGGCAATACGTCGGAAGTCTGAAGTAATAGAGCGGTCACCTCTTAGGAAAAGGCTTCACTAGAGCATGCTTCCAAGATGAAGGATAGGTACTGGTTGAGAGAATGCGGAAAAAAGACGGCACAGCACGGAAGCCAGTCTGCAAACTCCATAAGGTCCTTGCAGGGATACCATCAGGACCAGATGCCTTGTTCATATTTAGAAAGCGAAGAACCTTATGAACTTTGCCTGAAGAAAGGATAATGGAGGGCACAGGGTTAGAAAAGGGTAAAGATTGAGGGTAAGGTGCGCTGGAATCGTTTACGGAAGAGTTGGCAGAAAAATGTGAGCCAAAGAGAGTGGCTTTGTCAGTGGGAGAGCAAGCTACAGAACCATCAGAATGAGTAAATAGTCAAAGGCCAACCCTAATCCCTAGGTTTCTTCAGCCGATAGCTTTCAATCCGAAAAAAAATACATACGCACCCCTACTTACGAACAACCAAGTTACGAACATTTGCGGGGACAAACAAAAACCTAACCATGTATTAATATGTATTACTGTACTTTATTGTAGGATTACATTATTATTACAGCATTAAAATTCATTAATACTGTGTACTTTGTTTTATGTAGTAGCTAAGAAGCATCATAAAGGACTGTAATTATTACACAAGGTTCCAGGACCCATTGTTTCAGATATCCCCATTGAAGAAAGTGATACAAAGTTTCTTCTCCCAAAGAGTTACTAGCTCTCTTCTTCAGAAATGTCTTCAACAATGCAGTACCTTTTAGCCTGCGATGTGGAATGTCAACCTTCATATTCAGGCTACAAAATATTCCCTGATGAAAAACAAATCTTATGAAAAATGACGAATACCAGGAAGCTCCACTTCCAGATAGGTCCAAACATTTTTTCCATAAAAGTGTCTTAGGCAAAGATTGTTCTGTACTTGCTATGCCTTGGTGGTTTTTCTAAGGTTTGATAAAAATTAATTAGTAGCGAATAAATATCTCAGGATATTTCACATGTTGGTGTAACATCAGTGTGGCACATCAAGTACAAAATATTTTTTGCTGAAGGCACTTTTCCAGAAACGTTCTTAGGATATAGGAAGGAATAAAGTGTCCTTTGTTGCATCGGGTTTCTGTTGGCGAAGAAGAAATAATGAGTGCGTAAATGTAAAGTTAGATCATGAAAGTGAATAGACAATTTGCACCAAATATAAAAATAAATCCTCAGTGCGACAGTAGTTCCTTTCAACACAGAAGGTTCACTGAGTACTCCGTGACTATAAGAAACACTCTTCACTTATGATGCGGCCTTTACAATATGGACAAAAATACCTCTTCCGGGGATCTTGTGTAAAAAACTACACACACACACACCATGGCTCAAGCAGTAGCATCCTCGACTTTGAGGCGTCAGGTTGGGGGTTCGCATCCCGTCACCATCTGTGGTTAGCAAGGGCATGCACTTAGGGTAACGATTACATCTACCAAAACATGTCATTTGCAAGATGGCAACCGTCCTAGCCCTTGGTAGAAAAGGGAGTTCGTGGCTTAAAACCGGAACATATATATATATATATATATATATATATATATATATATATATATATATATATATATATATATATATATATATATATATATATATATATATACAGTGTTGCCTCACTTATTGCGGTAGTTCGGTTCCGGGACCCAGCGCGAACCCGGGAATCCGTGGTGTAGAGATCAGCCTATATGTACATAGATATATCAATGTATTTTTATGTTTACCATGTATAAACCCTCCCTGTACTGTTAAAAAAACACCCTTTACATTAAAAATGACAGCAAGCAACGTAATTTTTTTTATGAAAGTGATAGGAAATCTTACCATGAATGAGGTGATGATGACTTGACATTAATAGGTTCCATATTTTACAATAATTTTTACGTTTACGTAAAATAGCGGCCGACATCCACAAACTTTTTTACTTCTTTCAACATATCTAAGAATTTCACTTTATCTCAATGGTTAACATATTCCTTTGCCACTTAGGCTCACTACAAGAAGCCTTAGAAGATGAAGGATGCTTGGGAGGCATTGCAAAGGTTAAAATATGCGAGTAAAAAAATCACAAGCAAAACATATTAATAATAATAAGCACAACATGAATGGCGCACACGAGTGAGGCGAGACAATGGAAGATGGTGGAAGCCTTTGTCCGAAACGCTGATAGCAGTATCGTATTTTACATGTTGCAATACTGTTAGTATTTATGTTTTTTACTATTTTTTACTGTTATATTATTCTTAGGCGAAGAAATACGTTTTTTTATCAATAAAATCATGAAACTACTGGAAATATAAATATATATGCTTGCTCACGTAGCTTCGACCCCAATACATTGTACGCTATCGAACACAAGCAAAACGTGAGTTAGACTGAACGAGTCTTAGTCCAAAACGCTGATAGCGGTATTGTATTTTACATGTTGCAATACTGTTAGTATTTACGTTTTTTACTATTTTTTACTGTTTTATTATTCTTAGGCTAATAAATACGTTTTTTTTATCAATAAAATCATGAAACTACTGGAAATATAAATATATATGCTAGCTCACGTAGCTGCGACCCCAATACATTGTACGCTATCGAACACTATTTCGTATGATGCAATACTGTGAATTATACTGTACGTACGTATATCATTCAGTTATTAGTACAATGTATATTAATTTAAAATTCATCTACTTATTTGATGATTGTACATAATCTATTGTATTTATGCACTGTAATTTGGACCAAATATTCCTTTTGTAAAGATTAGACTGTACTTTTCAAAAGAGGTGGTCAATAAACGTATCTATCTATCTATCTACATTTATGTTTTTTACTATTTTTTACTGTTTTATTATTCGTAGGCTGGGAAATAATTTTTTTTTATCAATTAGATAATGAAATATGTTTTTTTCAATAAGAAGAAAAATGAAAATACTGAGAATTTTTTTTTTAATATTTTAATATTTTTGCATATACCCATGAAATAAAATAATAATTTATCCCCCCAAAAAAACGCGATAGAGTGAGAAAGCGAACCAGGAAGCGCGAATAACTCGGGTAACAATTATATATATATATATATATATATATATATATATATATATATATATATATATATATATATATATATATATATATATATATATATATATATATATATATATATATATATATATATATATATATATATATATATATATATATATATATATATATACAGTAATCCCTCGTTTACAACGAGGGTTCAGTTCCGGGACCAGCCGCGAGTTTTTTTTTTTTTTTTTTTTTTTTTAAGAGTGTGACACCGGGACAGGCAGAAACTGCCCTCATCAACAAAGGCCCGGGCACGAGAAAATACCAAGACGAAGGAAAAGAAAAAGTTAAGGGCAAGGCAGAGATGAGGTAATGTCACACAAAGGAAAACGACAGACAGAAAAAACAGTCAAAGTAAAGAGGACCCAGAGATATGGAGGACTAGGCTCTGAGATGACGATAGATCTGCTTTTTGAAGGATGAAAGGTCATAAGAATTAGGAAAGACAGAAGGAGGAAGAGAGTTCCAGAGTCTGGAGGTAGATGGGAAGAAGCAGTCGCTGCACCGACCAATCCGCCAGCTACAAATCTCTACACAGTACCTGTGAGATGAGGCCGCTTGGCGAGTGTTACGCGGCCTCGGCAGTGGAGGAGGGATGCAACTCGCCAACTCATCAGAGCAGCGGTGGAAGTAGTAGCGATAGAAAAGCGAAAGGGAAGATACCTTACGGCGAAGAGAGAGAGGATCCAGGTTAGAAGTAAGAGAAGGATCATTAATGAGTCTGGCTGCCTTAGATTGAACCCTATCAAGAAGATAAGTAAAGAAAGAAGCACCCCAGATGTGTGAGCAGTATTCTAAGCAGGGGCGGATAAGACCTTTGTAAATTTTAAGTAACTGCAATGAGGAAAAGTAATAACGAAAACGAAACAAAACCCCCAATTTTTTGGATGAAGATTTAGAAATTTGGATTATGTGATTCCTCCATGACAAGTTAGAGGCTATATGGATTCCTAATATATTGATAGAGTTAAGAGGGTAAATTTCATTAGTTTCGAAGACAATAGGGTTATCAGGAGGAGAAGGAGATAAAGAGATAGCCAGAAACTGTGTCTTGGAGGCATTGAATTTAACTAAATTTTGAGTGCCCCATTCAGATACTCTCTGCAAATCGGAGTTAAGAGTAGAAGAAAGAGTGATACGAGATTGATTACGAGTAACAGATGAAGGTTGTGAAGAAAAGGCAGAGGAAAAGTGAAGGGTAGAATCATCGGCAAAGGCATGAAGAAGAGAGGAAGATGGGGACTGTAGAAGATCATTGATGAAGAGAAGGAAGAGAGTAGGTGAAAGAACAGAGCCCTGTGGAACACCACTGGACACAGAGAAAGGGCTAGATGTCGCGCCATCAGCAACTACAGATATAGAACGGTCAGTGAGAAAACTGGAAATCAGAGAACAGAAAGAAGGGGTAAAGCCGTAGGCAGGGAGTTTGGCCAACAGAGCCTTGTGCCAGACTCTGTCAAAAGCCTTAGAGATATCAAGGGCGACGACAAAGGATTCCCCATAGTTCCTCAGAGAAGATGACCATACATGAGTAAGATAGGACAGGAGATCACCAGTGGATCTTGCCTTGCGGAAGCCGTACTGGTGATCGGAGATAAGTGAGTTAGATTCAAGGCGTTTCAAGAAGTGAGCATTGAGCAAAGATTCGAAAACTTTAGCAATAGAGGAGGTTAGAGCAATAGGTCGGTAGTTAGAAGGAATAGAGCGGTCACCCTTCTTAGGAACAGGCTGAACTAGAGCATGCTTCCAAGATGAAGGATAGATACTGGTTGACAGAATGAGGCGAAAAATACGGCAAAGCACGGGAGCCAGTTCATCTGCAAACTCCTTAAGGAACCTTGCAGGGATACCATCGGGACCAGATGCCTTGTTTGTCTTTAGTGAGCGAAGAACCTTATGAACTTTGCGTGAAGAAAGGATACGGGAGGGCATAGGGTTAGAGAGGGGAAAAGACTGAGGAACAGGTACACTGGAATCGTTGATAGAAGAGTTGGCAGAAAAATGAGAGCCAAAGAGAGTGGCTTTGTCAGTGGGAGAGCAAGCTATAGAACCATCAGAACGAATGAGAGGGGGAAAGCTTGAGTTACAGAAGTTTTTGGAGAGGTTTTTGGCTAAGGACCAGAAGCATTTGTCAGTGGGAGAGGAGTTAAGGTCATCAACTTTCCTTCTTATAAAGGAAGCCTTAGACCTTCGAATCTGAGCTGTACAGCGATTCCTAGCTATAATAAAAGCAGAGTGAGTTAAATCGGAAGGAGAGGCTTGGTAAGATCGGTGAGCCTGATTCCTAGCCTGGATAGCCATGGAGCAGGCACGGTCAAACCAAGGTTTAGGGGGAGAGAAAGTTTTTGTAGAAGAGGGGATGTATGCCTCCATTCCCGCGGTCATGATCTCGGCAACTTTTACAGCTACCCAATCAGGGTTGCAGGACCGAAAGCAGTAGTCATCCCATGGAAAGTCAAAGAGAAAGTTACGCAAATTTTCATATTGAGTTCGCTCGAAGTGCCAAAGGCGGCGTTGAGTAGGAGGGATTGGTGGTGGGGGAGTGAAAATGGAAGAGACAGAGATCATGGAGTGGTCAGATTTACCAAGAGGGGAAAGCACGGAATAAGAGTAGTTAGAAGGGTTAGAAGTAAAAAAAAGGTCAAGAATGTTAGCAGCTTGTTCGTGACGATCAGGAACACGAGTAGGATGTTTAATAATTTGCTCCAGATCATGAGTAATAGAGAAAGCAAGAGCCTCGCTTCCTCCCACATCAGTGTGAGAAGAATGAAGCCACTCACTGTGGTGTACATTGAAGTCTCCAATGTAGAGAACTTCGGCATGTGGGTGAGAAGATAGCAAGGACTCCGTGAAGTAGGAACTCCTTAATAAAAAAAAAAATTTTTTTTTACACTTCTTCCACGAGTACAAAGAGGATTACGATAAGAAAAGATCATAATCATCATTATATATATATATATATATATATATATATATATATATATATATATATATATATATAT
>JAXCGZ010021154.1:0-15000 GCA_037179515.1 Halocaridina rubra | reverse complement strand
CGGGTCCTAACTGGACCCTTTCTCAAGCATAAGTCTCGTGCTTGAGAAGGGGCATGTTGGGTCCTGAAACAAAGCGTTATATTTTCTGTGTTGTTTCATTGATGGGCTTCCTTGCCATTTAGTGCTGTATGCTAACAGTTTGAGCTTATATATATATATATATATATATATATATATATATATATATATATATATATATATATATATATATATATATATATATATATATATATATATATATATATATATATATCAGGAAATTGAAAAAAAAATACACGAAATTCTTTCAATTTCCTTACGTAATCATAACCATTCACAAATTCACATGTTTCTCGTTATATAGAACCATATATATATATATATATATATATATATATATATATATATATATATATATATATATATATATATATATATATATATATATATATATATATATATATATATATATATATATATATATATATATATATATATATATATATATATATATATATATATATATATATATATATATATATATATATATATATATATATATATATATATATATATATATATATATATATATATATATATATATATATATATAAATATATATATATATATATATATATATATATATATATATATATATATATATATATATATATATATATATATATATATATATATATATATATATATATATATATATATATATAAGAAAGAACTTACCCATTCAAAAAACTCTCTGCCCAGCACATTATATATAAATATGATAATTAAAACGACAAATTAACACACAAAAGACTGCCATAAATAAAGATAACTCCCCCCCCCCGGACTCGAATAGAAACTACTGGATGCGTACGTCTTCCTTTTTCAACAGCTCGCTAGTGACTACAGGGAGAGGAACACTTCACCGAATAAGAAGGGCCAGGGAGAGGGTGGGCGGAGCAATAAGCACCTCCCTCCTTTTCCAAGAGAGAGAGAGAGAGAGAGAGAGAGAGAGAGAGAGAATATTCATGCAATAAGAGATAAAATGGCTGATAGATAAATAGATAGATTATAAGAGAAAAATTGTTCGGTCTCCCCCATTACACCTAAACAGACGGAGGGTGGAGGTGGAAGGAGCGGCAGTTGATGACATCATAGGTGACGGCGTGGAAGTGTGAGAGAGAGAGAGAGAGAGAGAGAGAGAGAGAGAGAGAGAGAGAGAGAGAGAGAGAGAGAGAGAGAGAGAGAGAGAGAGAGAGAGAGAGAGAGAGATTAGAAACAATTATATATTAATAAAAAAAACGTTTCAAACAATAATAATAATAATAATAATAATAATAATAATAATAATAAAATTAATAATAATAATAATAATAATAATAATAATAATAATAATAATAATCTGCATTACAATGAATACGGGAAACACTTACTAAATATACAAAAAAAAAAAGCACAAGCAAATGTATCATAGATGCATATGCTGGTAGCCTCCCGGTAGTACACATATATAAATAAACACTATATATACGAGTTAACACGCAAATTCATACGGCTACCACCACTGTAACTGCTACTATAATATATATATATATATATATATATATATATATATATATATATATATATATATATATATATATATATATATAAAACCAAATAAGCACATTACATATGTGTAAACATGAATTATTTTTACCCCGACGGTAAAAATTATTCATATATATATATATATATATATATATATATATATATATATATATATATATATATATATATATATATATATATATATATATAAAACCAAATAAGCACATTACATATGTGTAAACATGAATAATTTTTACCCCGACGGTAAAAATTATTCATATATATATATATATATATATATATATATATATATATATATATATATATATATATATATATATATATATATATGCCCCCTTGAAAGGGGGGTAGCCTAGCCAAGAAACGCGCATTTACCACGATCCACATATACCTTAACCACTCCTTTCCTTGGGGATAAAGGATTGCTAAATCTCCCCCCCCCCACAACTTCCACCCTGCTTGGGTCATCCACAAAGTAGGCGGGCATGGAAAGTCTAAAATGAGTCCCGACAGCCGCAGCTGGTTTACCCCCAACGCTTCATCACATGGCAACTCCCCTCACACCCGTCCATCACAGTTCACTGAGCATGCAGGTGCGAGAAATCCCTTTGGGTCTTGCATATATACAGGGGGTCCTCACTTTACGTCAGGGTTCCATGCTGACAGCTGACTTTTAAAGAGGATTTTGATTTAAGTCGGAAGACACCTATAATTCGAACCTAGATCAGAGGAGACTGGGGCAGGCGAGTCTGGGAGGCAAAAGAACATCTAATACATTATCTATAGAAGTTATCTAAGTTTCCATTTTAAGATATAGTAAAACTATATATATATATATATATATATATATATATATATATATATATATATATATATATATATATATATATATATATATATATATTCAAATAAACATTAACATATGCAAAAACATGAAGCATATTTTACCACTGACCAGGACTCAAACCTAAGACACTTAAATACTGTGCCAAAGCTCTACCAACGACACTACTGAAGGTCTAAAAAAAAAGCAAACCTTACAGCTAACTGCTATACTAGTAATGAACGCATTCTTTCAGAATGCCTTTTTGTTCTTTTCACAGCTTCTATTTAGCTGGTATTTGAATTAAATGTGAAAACAAAGGCACGAGTGAGGTTAGGAGAAGCTGTAATATAAACAAAGAGGCATTCAGAATTAATGCATTCATTCCCAGTACACCAATTTGCTGTAATGTTTGCATTTTTTTACACCTTAAGAGGTGTAGTTGGTAGCATCTTAGCACAGTAATCATGTGTATTAGGTTCGAGTCCCGGTCAGGGATAAAATATGATTCATGTTTTCACATATGTTAATGTGTTTATTTGATTATTATTGATGCCTACAGAGCTGGTATTTGAATTAAATGTGATACACAAACCCACGAGTGAGGTTAGGATATGCTGTAATATAAACAAAAAGGCATTCAGAAAGAAGGGGTTCATTTCCAGTATTGCAGTTAGCTGTAAGATTTGCTTTTTTTTTTTTTTTTAAACCTTGAATGGTGTAGTTGGTAGCGCCTTGGCACAGTATGTTTTAGATTCGAGTCCCAGTCAGGGGTAAAAGATGATTCATATATATATATATATATATATATATATATATATATATATATATATATATATATATATATATATATATATATATATATAATATCCTAACTACTACTACGTATAATGCAACACCATCAGCATGTCAATATGACTCCTGTAATTTATATTACTATATTTTATAATTATTATTTTTATTATTATTATTATTATTATTATTATTATTATTATTATTATTATTATTAGTCTGTACAGTATTTTCTTCCCACAAAAAGTCAAGATATTTTGCTTTGACTCAACCATCAACGTTAAAAGGGGGAATATGGCTCGTCAATTTAGATTATTATTATTATTATTATTATTATTATTATTATTATTATTATAAATTCGGTAATAAATGAACACAGCATTTTAACTTTCTTTAGTAAATGCATGCATATTTATGATGACCACGTAGACAACTTCCGTACGACTGAGAGACGGGGAGCATCTGGCAAAGAGAGAGAGAGAGAGAGAGAGAGAGAGAGAGAGAGAGAGAGAGAGAGAGAGAGAGAGAGAGAGAGAGAGAGAGAGAGAGAGAGAGAGAGAGAGAGAGAGAGAGAGAGAGAGAGAGAGAGAGAGAGAGCCAAACAAACGTACATAAATGAACAAGGTGGAGCGTTATGGCGGAAGTATATTGTATAAAATGTGAATAAATGACTATATTATTAATGAGATAAACGGATATATTTGTATCATTGTTACTTAACAGAGGAACAATACACAACATACAGCATTCTACTTTTTTTGCTCAATATAATATCAATAGAACTTACTATGTGTGTGTGTGTTTGTAATATATATATATATATATATATATATATATATATATATATATATATATATATATATATATATATATATATATATATATATATATATATATATATATATATATATATATATATATATATATATTATGCCTAATAGTGCCTATGGGAAAGAGCCCTAAGCTTGTAACTTCCCCGTCTCCTTGTTGGTTCCATTTTGTATTAGTGATACTTATCAAACTTGTCCTTTAAATTATGGATTGAGTTAGCATTAACTACCTCCTCGCTTTCCGAATTCCAAATATCATATACTCTTACATTAGCAAGAGTACATCGTGTACAGAAGTTTTTTTGCGAAGCTTCAAACTATGACCTCTAGTTCTAGTGCCAGCCATATCAAAATATCGATCCCTATCCACTCTATCATAACCATGAAGGAATTTAAAAACTGTCACCATATCCCCCTTCATTCTTCTAGCTTTGAGTGATGGTAAGTGTGATTCCTTCAGCCTCTCCTCATAACAGAAATTGCGTATTTCTGGCACCAGTTTCGTGGCATGTCTTTGAATTTTTTCCAACTTAAAAAAAATGCTTTTTCAAGTGTGGACTCCAAAAGGGGGCTGCATATTTAAGCTTCGGCCTTACATAAGTTACATATTTCTGAATATTTCGTTGTCCATGTGCCTGAAGGATAATTTGCTAAGAAAACATATGCTGCCCTAACTATGCCATTTATATATATATTTCTGGAGACAAATCGGCCTGTATGTTTACTCCTAACTCTCTCTCATTTTGTCTCTTGAAAATGTGCTCCTTCCATTGAGTAGTCAAGCTTGGGTCTTCTTGCAGTTATACCTATTCTCATCACCTTACAATTTGAAGAACTGAATTTCATTAGACACTTTTCTGAACACTCAAGCAGACTATTTAGATCCTCCTGATGTTCTCTACTGTTGTTTTCATTTCTTACTTTCTTTGCAATCTTTGCATTAGCTGCAAACATATCCATGAATGAATTTACAGACTCTGGTAGGTCATTTACATATACAAGGAATAAAAAAGGCCTTACAACTGAACCCAGTGGAACTGCACTACTAACTCTTCTCCGTTCAGACACTGTCTTACTCTAACCCTCTGTTCCCTTCCTTCTAAGTAAGTTTTCATCTATTTCAAGACATTTCCACCTAATCTTGCAATTACTTGCAGTTTCTTAATAAGTCTCTGTGTGGGACAGTGTTAAATGCTATCTGGAAGTCGAGGAATATGCAATCTGCCCAGCCCTCTCTTTCCTGTAAGATTCAGCTTGCCTCATCATAAAATTCTAATAAGTTTGTTACTGTTTATCTACCTTTTCTGAAGCCATGTTGTCTCGCTGATAAAAAGTTGAAGGATTCCAAGTGAAAAGAAATATACTTCCTTGGTAGTTTCTCCATAACTTTGCAAACTAGGCTGGTCAAAGAAACAGGTCTATAGTTTAGAGCGGTATCCCTCCTCCCCTCTTTGAAGATAGGTAATACGTTCGCTTGTTTCCAGCATCTTGGAATCTCCCCTGACTCCAGCAACTTTTTGAATATGATACTTAGTGCCACTGATATTGATTTAGTGCACTTCTTAAGTACATGAGGGGTTATATCATCAGGACCTGTAGCTTTATGGGGGATCTAACTCAATCAGCACTTTGCATACCTCTATGACTGAAAAGATGATGATATCTAATACCGGCCTACAAGCTTCTATCTCTGCTATTTGAGGAGGTGAGGTATTTTCTACGGTAAATACTGACGGAAACTCCTACTTCAATTCTTCGCAGATCTCTTCATCTGTCTCAGTGATGCTTCCATCCGCTCTCTTTAGCTTTAAAACCTGTTCTTTTACCTTCAGTTTTCCTCTGATAAAGCTGTGGAAAAGTTGGGATTTCTTTAGCCTTCATGGTGATATCCTTTTCATAGTCTCTCTTAGCCTCTTCTTTTAATTAGGTAATCATTTCTTTTATAAGTCTACCTGGCATTGATGTTTTTCGTCCTATACTTTTCCAGCATTTGTCTCTCCACTCCTTAGTTCTCTTACACTCGTTATTAAACCATTTCTCTCTATCATGAATAACTCATATATTGGTGGAAGGTATGGAACAATCTACTATCTTCCCATATTCCTTACAAAAGATGTCATACATTTCTTGTACAGATTTGTTGTTAAATAAGATCCTCCAGTTAATAACTTCAAAAAGCTCATTCATTTTGATGTAATCTCCTCTCGCATAAATCCTCCTCATGTCCTCAGTGCCTCTACTTTGAGGCATAACATCTTCGATGATATACTCCATCAATAACACAAAGTAGTCACTTTCAAATTGGTGGTTCATACTCAATTTTTTCAATGTCAAACACATTAACTGCGAACACTAGATCAAGAAGCAATGGCTCATCCCCACCCCTGACCCTCGTTGGTTCCAGTACATGTTGGTGTAGGAAGTTTCCTTATACGCAATCTAGGAATCTTTCCCCAAATGAGTCCTCACCACTGTGTGGGTCAAGATTCATCCAATCTATCTCTCTATGGTTAAAATCTCCCATAATCAAAATCCTACATTTTCTCTCCCGTGCCATGTTAACTGAGTTTATGACCTCAATAGACCCTATATAACTTTCCTCATAAACTTCTAGCCTATGTTGGTTCCATGGTGGGTTATATACAACAGTTATTATAATGCTCTCTGACCCAGTGTTTATGCGAGTAACAAGAAATTCCTTGAACTCACTTTCTATAGCAAAGTTTATTTCTAAAAACCTGAAACCTTTCACTTATGAGCAGTATTATCCCTCCACCAATCCTCTCAGATCTTTCAGCCTTTAATATTCTGAAGCCCTTAGGAAAAACTGTGACACTGTTTATGTTCTTACTTAACCTAGTTTCTGTAACTGCTACTATATCTGTCTTTTTGTTGTGAATACTCTTTAATTCTACTGCCTTAACCAGCTATTCCATCAGCATTTGTGTATTGCAATCTTAATGAGACCCTTTCCCCTGATCTTCTTTCATTATCTTCTTTATCTTCCCTTCATCTGGAAGAACTCTGAAACAAAATTCGTTCTTCTCTTCTTAGTTTATATCCTCATTTAACCTTCTAGCTTTATGCAACAAGTTTTTGATCCTTTCCATCTCTTACCGTGTTCTGTATGGTCTAATGAAAACTGTTTTGAATTCTTGAAGGTCTTTTTAGGCTTTTTTTCCTCATCAATACTTCTCTACATGTGTCCCCTCTCTCATAGGTTACTTTTGTTAGTCTTTCCTTTCCCTCCCTAGGATATTTACCTAGTTGGTGAATGTTTACAATATCCTCTAGACCACATAAAACTCCAAGCATCCTTATCAGGTCTAAAATCATAGCTATATTTTCAAGTTTTCCCTCCCATGATGACTCCTGGGATTCACTTATGCCTGAGATTACAAACTTCTTCTATTTATCAAGTGCCTGTTTAATCAGTGGATTAGCCCTCTTCATCACAACTCTGTGTATGATTACCTAATTGTGATTACAGGAAAGAGCCCAAAGCTCGTATCTTCCCGTCTCCTGATCAGTTCCATATTGTACTTAGTGATACTTATAATACCTGTCCTTAAAACTATGGATTGAGATAGCATTAACTACCTCCTCGCTTGGCAAATTCCAATTGTCAACTACTCTTACACTGAAAAAGTATTTCCTTACATCTTACAAAGAAGTTTTCTTACAAAGCTTCAAACTATGACCTCTAGTTCTAGAGCCAGCCATGTGTGTGTGTGTGTGTGTGTGTGTGTGTGTGTGTGTGTGTGTGTGTGTGTGTGTGTGTGTGTGTGTGTGTGTGTGTGTGTGTGTGTGTGTGCGCGTGTGTGTGTGCGCGTGCGTGCGTGCGTGCGTGCGTGCGTGCGTGCGTGCGTGTGTGTGTGTGTGTGTGTGTGTGTGTGTGTGTGTGTGTGTGTGTGATTACCTAATTGTGTTTACGGGAAAGAGCCCAAAGCTCGTATCTTACCGTCTCCTGATCGGTTCCATTTTTAGACTTAGTGATACTTATCATACCTGTCCTTAAAACAATGGATTGAGATAGCATTAACTACCTCCTCGCTTAGCGAATTCCAATTATCAACTACTCTTACACTGAAAAAGTAGTTCCTTACATCCTGCAAACAAGTTTTCTTACGAAGCTTCAAACTATGACCTCTAGTTCTAGAGCCAGCCATATCGAAATATCGATCCCTATCCACTCTATCATAACCATGAAGGAATTTAAAGACTGTCACCATATCCCCCCTTACTCTTCTAGCTTCGAGTGATGGCAAGTCTAATTCCCTCAGCCTCTCATCATAACCGAGATTGCGTATTTCTGGCACCAGTTTCGTGGCATGTCTTTGAACTTTTTCAAGCTTAGCTATGTGCTTTTTCAAGTGCGGATTCCAAAAGGGGGCTGCATATTCGAGTTTTGGCCTCACATAGGTTACATAAATATTTCTGAACATTTCCTTGTCCATGTGCATGAAGGCTACCCTTACATTTGATAAGAATGCATATGCTGCCCTTACTACGCCATTTATATGTATTTCTGGAGACAAATCTGCCAGTATGTTTACTCCTAGATCTCTCTCATTTTCTGTCTCTTGAAGTTGTACTCCAGCCACCGAGTAGTCAAGCTTGGGCCTTCTTGCACTTGTACCCATTCTCATTACCTTACATTTTGAGGTATTGAATTTCATTAGCCACTTTTCTGACCACTCATGCAGATTATTTAGATCCTCCTGAAGTTCTCTACCATTGTTCTCGTTTTTTACTTTCTTCACAATCTTTGCATCATCTGCAAACATATTCATGAATGAATTTACAGACTCTGGTAGGTCATTTACATATACAAGAAACAAAAGTGGCCCTAAAACTGAACCCTGTGGAACTCCACTACTAACTCTTCTCCATTCAGACACTGAGTGTCTTACTCTAACCCTCTGTTCCCTTCCTTCTAAGTAAGTTTTTATCCATTCCAAGACATTTCCACCTATTCTCGCCATTGATTGCAGCTTCCTAATAAGTCTCCCATGTGGAACAGTGTCAAACGCTTTCTGGAAGTCTAGGAATATGCAATCTGCCCAGCCCTCTCTTTCCTGTAAGATTTGGCTTACCTCATCATAAAATTCTAATAAGTTTGTTACTGTTGATCTTCCTTCTCTGAAGCCATGTTGCCTCACTGACAAAAAGTTGAAGGATTCCAAGTGAAGAGAGATATGTTTCCTTAGTAGTTTCTCCATAAGTTTGCAAACTATGCTGGTCAAGGAAACTGGTCTATAGTTCAGAGCCGTATCCCTCCTTCCCTTTTTGAAGATAGGTATCACATTTGCTTGTTTCCAGCATCTTGGAATCTCCCCCGACTCCAGTGACTCCTTAAATATGATACTTAGTGCCACTGATATTGTGTTTGCGCATTTTTTAAGCACATGAGGGGATATGTCATCAGGACCTGTAGCTTTATGAACATCTAAATCCATCAGCGCTTTGCATACCTCTGTGGCTGTAAGGTTGATGTTCTCTAATACCGGCCCTTGAGCTTCTATCACTGCAATCTGAGGGGGTGGGGTATTTTCTACTGTAAATACTGACTGAAACTCCTTGTTCAATTCTTTGCAGATCTCTTCGTCCGTCTCAGTGATTGATTCCATCCGCTCTCTTTAGCCTTAAAACCTGTTCTTTTACCTTCAGTTTTCCTCTGATAAAGCTGTGGAAAAGCTTGGGATTTTCTTTAGCCTTCCTGGTGATGTCCCTCTCATAATCTCTCTCTGCCTCTCTCCTTTTACTTAGGTAGTCATTTCTTGCTCTTTTGTAGGTTTGCCAGGCATTTATGTTTTTTCTCCTCCTATACCTTTTCCAGCATTTGTCTCTCCACTCCTTAGCTCTTTTACAGTGTGTGTGTGTGTGTGTGTGTGTGTGTTAATGTGGTTAACCAATTGTGATTACGGGTAAGGGCCCCATGCTCACAACTCCCCAGATCCTGGTCGGTTGCATATTTGTACTTAGTGATACTTATCATACTTGTCCTTAAAACTATGGATCGACTTAGCTTTAACTACCTCCTCGCTTAGCGAATTTCAATCATCAACTACTCTTACACTAAAAAAGTATTTCCTTACATCCTGCAAAGAAGTTTTATTACGAAGCCTCAAACTGTAACCTCTAGTTCTAATGCCCGCCATATCAAAATAACATTCCCTCTGTCATACCATGAAAAAAATTAAAAACCGTCACCATATCCCCCTCATTCTTCTAGCTTCAAGTGATGGTAAATCTAATTCCCTCAGCCTCCCATCATAACTGAGATTGCGTATTTCTGTTACCAGTTTTGTGGCATGTCATTGAACTTTTCCCAGCTTAGCTACTTACTTTTTCATGTGTGGATTCCAAACGGGGGCTGCATGTTCAAGCTTTGGCCTCACACAGGTTACATAAGTATTTCTGAACATTTCTTTGTCCGTATGCCTGAAGGCTACCCATACATTTGCTAAGAACGCATATACTGCCCAAACTATGCCATTGATATGCATTTCTGTAGGCAAATCTGCCAGTATGTTTACTCCTAGATCTCTCTTATTCTCTCTCTTTTGAAGTTCTGCTCCTGCTATTGACTATTAAAGCTTTGGGCCTTCTAGTGCTTGTACCCATTCTCGTTATCTTACATTTTGAAGTACTGAATTTCATTAGCCACTTTTCTGGCCACTCATGCAGACTATTTAGGTCCTCCTGAAGTTCTCTACCATTGTTCTCGTCTCTTACCTTCTTCACAATCTTTGCATCGTCTGCAAACATATTCATGAATGAATTTACAGACTCTGGTAGGTCATTTACATATACAAGGAACAAAAATGGCCCTAAAACTGAACCCTGTGGAACTCCATTACAAATCTTTCTCAATTCAGACACTGATTGTCTTACTCTATAACCCACTGTTCACTTCCCTCAAAGTAAATTTTTATCCATTCCAAGACATTTCCACCTATTCTCGCTATTGCTGGCAGCTTCTTAATAGGTCTCCAGTGTGGGACCGTATAAAATGCCTTCTAGAAGTCTAGGAATATGCAATCTACTCAGCCCTCTCTTTCCTGTAAGATTCGGCTTACCTCATCATAAACTTCCAATAAGTTTGTTGCTGTTAATCTACCTTCCCTGAAGCCATGTTGTCTCACTGACAAATAGTTGAAGTACTTCAAGTGAGAAGAGATGTGTTTTCTTAGTAGCTTCTACATAACTTTGAAAACTATGCTGGTCAAGGCCTTTTCGAAGATAGGTATCACGTTCGCCTGTTTCCAGCATCTTGGAATCTCCCTTGATTCTAGATACTTTTCAAATATGATACATATGTGCGTGTGTGTGTGTGTGTGTGTGTGTGTGTGTGTGTGTGTGTGTGTGTGTGTGTGTGTGTGTGTGTGTGTGTGTGTGGATTATGTAATTTTGATTACCTATTTGTGGTTACGGGAAAGAGCCCAAAGCTCGTATCTTCCCGTCTCCTGATCAGTTCCATTTTGTACTTAGTGATACTTATCATACATGTCCTTGAAACTATGGATTGAGTTAGCATTAACTACTCCTCGCTTACCGAATTCCAATTAACAACTACTCTTACACTAAAAAAGTACTTCCTTACATCTTGCAAAGAAGTTTTCTTACGAGGCTTCAAATCATGACCTCTACTTCTAGAGCCAGCTATATCAAAATATCGATCCCTATCCACTCTATCATAACCATGAAGGAATTTAAAAACTGTCACCATATCCCCCCTCAATCTTCTAGCTTCGAGTGATGGTAAGTCTAATTCCCTCAGCCTCTCATCATAACTGAGATAGCGTATTTCTGGCACTAGTTTCATGGCATGTCTTTGAACTTTTTCAAGCTTAACTACGTGCTTTTTCAAGTGCGGATTCCAAAAGGGGGCTACATATTCAAGTTTTGGCCTCACATAGGTTACATACGTATTTGTGAACATTTCCCTGTCCATGTGCTTGAACGTTACCCTTACATTTGCTAAGAAAGCATATGGTGCCCTTACTATGCCATTTATATGCATTTCTGGACACAAATCTGCCAGTATGCTTACTCCTAGATCTCTCTCATTCTCTGTCTCTTGAAGCTGTACTCCTGCTACCGAGTAGTCAAGCTTGGGCCTTCTTGCACTGTGTGTGTGTGTGTGTGTGTGTGTGTGTGTGTGTGTGTGTGTGTGTGTGTGTGTGTGTGTGTGTGTGTGTGTGTGTGTGTGTGTGTGTGTGTGATTACCTAATTGTGTTTACGGGAAAGAGCCCAAAGCTCGTATCTTCCCGTCTCCTGATCGGTTCCATTTTAGACTTAGTGATACTTATCATACCTGTCCTTAAAACTATGGATTGAGATAGCATTAACTACCTCCTGGCTTAGCGAATTCCAGTTATCAACTACTCTTGCACTGAAAAAGTATTTCCTTACATCCTGCAAAGAAGTTTTCTTACGAAGCTTCAAACTATGACCTCTAGTTCTAGAGCCAGCCATATCAAAATATCGATCCCTATCCACTCTATCATAACCATGAAGGAATTTAAAGACTGTCACTATATCCCCCCTCACTCTTCTAGCTTCGAGTGATGGTAAGTCTAATTCCCTCAGCCTCTCATCATAACTGAGATTGCGTATTTCTGGCACCAGTTTCGTGGCATGTCTTTGAACTCTTTCAAGCTTAGCTTTGTGTGTGTGTGTGTGTGTGTGTGTGTGTGTGTGTGTGTGTGTGTGTGTGTGTGTGTGTGTGTGTGTGTGTGTGTGTGTGTGTGTGATTACCTAATTGTGTTTACGGGAAAGAGCCCAAAGCTCGTATCTTCCCGTCTCCTGATCGGTTCCATTTTATACTTAGTGATACTTATCATACCTGTCCTTAAAACTATGGATTGAGATAGCATTAACTACCTCCTCGCTTAGCCAATTCCAATTATCAATTACTCTTACACTGAAAAAGTATTTCCTTACATCCTGCGAAGAAGTTTTCTTACCTAGCTTCAAACTATGACCTCTAGTTCTAGAGCCAGCCATATCAAAATATCGATCCCTATCCACTCTATCATAACCATGAAGGAATTTAAAGACTGTCACCATATCCCCCCTCACTCTTCTAGCTTCGAGTGATGCTAAGTCTAATTCCCTCAGCCTCTCATCATAACTGAGATTGCGTATTTCTGGCACCAGTTTCGTGGCATGTCTTTGAACTTTTTCAAGCTTAGCTATGTGCTTTTTCAAGTGCGGATTCCAAAAGGGGGCTGCATATTCGAGTTTGGCCTCACATAGGTTACATAAATATTTTTGAACATTTCCTTGTCCATGTGCCTGAAGGCTACCCTTACATTTGATAAGAATGCATATGCTGCCCTTACTATGCCATTTATATGTATTTCTGGAGACAAATCTGCCAGTATGTTTACTCCTAGATCCCTCTCATTTTCTGTCTCTTGAAGTTGTACTCCAGCCACCGAGTAGTCAAGCTTGGGCCTTCTTGCACTTGTACCCATTCTCATTACCTTACATTTTGAAGTATTGAATTTCATTAGCCACTTTTCTGACCACTCATGCAGATTATTTAGATCCTCCTGAAGTTCTCTACCATTGTTCTCGTTTTTTACTTTCTTCACAATCTTTGCATCATCTGCAAACATATTCATGAATGAATTTACAGACTCCGGTAGGTCATTAACATATACAAGGAACAAAAGTGGCCCTAAAACTGAACCCTGTGGAACTCTACTACTAACTCTTCTCCATTCAGACACTGAGTGTCTTACTCTAACCCTCTGTTCCCTTCCTTCTAAGTAAGTTTTTATCCATTCTAAAACATTTCCACCTATTCTAGCCATTGATTGCAGCTTCCTAATAAGTCTCCCGTGTGGAACAGTGTCAAACGCTTTCTGGAAGTCTAGGAATATGCAATCTGCCCAGCCCTCTCTTTCCTGTAAGATTTGGCTTACCTCATCATAAAATTTGAATAAGTTTGTTACTGTTGATCTACCTTCTCTGAAGCCATGTTGCCTCACTGACAAAAAGTTGAAGGATTCCAAGTGAAGAGAGATATGTTTCCTTAGTAGTTTCTCCATAACTTTGCAAACTATGCTGGTCAAGGAAACTGGTCTATAGTTCAGAGCCGTATCCCTCCTTCCCTTTTTGAAGATAGGTATCACATTTGCTTGTTTCCAGCATCTTGGAATCTCCCCCGACTCCAGTGACTCCTTAAATATGATACTTAGTGCCACTGATATTGTGTTTGCGCATTTTTAACCACATGAGGGGATATGTCATAGTCTCTCTCTGCCTCTCTCCTTTTACTTAGGTAGTCATTTCTTGCTCTTTTGTAGGTTTGCCAGGCATTTATGTTTTTTCTCCTCCTATACCTTTTCCAGCATTTGTCTCTCCACTCCTTAGCTCTTTTATACCCATTATCGAACCATTTCTTCTGTGTGTGTGTGTATTTGTGTACACACAGGGAGTCCGGAAAACATATATCCAACTTGTGTTATTAGTAGTCAATAAAAAAGTTAAAAAATTCTGAGTGGGGCCATTTTATAAAGAAACTTATAGGTTTTTTTTAATGTAAACATGTTGAAGTGTGAACGAAGTTTCTCTGTTTATTTATTTTTGGCTTGCTTGCTCCAACAGTTTACAAAGTACTGACTTTTTTAATAGTCTCAACGAGATGCATCAGAGAAAGCCAAGTGTCTTGCTTGTGTTTTTGAACCATAAATAAGGATTATTGGAACAAATTACAAAACAGTCTCTCCACTAAAGAATGAAACCACAAAAAAAGCCAGTAAAGGAATTGCAGATCAATTCTTGTAACAAGCTCGTATGGTTGTTTATTTGTTTGTGTGTGTGTGTGTGTGTGTGTGATTACCTAATTGTGATTACCTAATTGTGTTTACGGGAAAGAGCCCAAAGCTCGTATCTTCCCGTCTCCTGATCGGTTCCATTTTATACTTAGTGATACTTATCATACCTCTC
>JAXCGZ010021153.1:72500-73918 GCA_037179515.1 Halocaridina rubra | reverse complement strand
TAAAAGACAATACTAGTTATAAGCTAAATAACCATGAAATCATGAGTTCTCAGTGTGAAAGGGATTTGGGAGTTCTTGTGAGTAGTAGTCTTAAGCCAAGAGAGCAATGCACAGCAGTCAGAAATAAAGCAAACAGAATTTTAGGATTTATCTCAAGAAGCGTCAGCAATAGGACGGAAAAAGTTATTTTGCAGCTCTATCTTGCATTAGTTAGGCCCCATTTAGATTATGCTGTGCAATTCTGGTCACCCTATTATAGAATGGAATTGAATCCTTGGAGAGAGTGCAACGAAGAATGACCAAGATGATACACAATATCAGAAATCTACCATATGAGGACAGATTAAAAAAACTTAATCTACATTCTCTAGAGAGGCGAAGAGTTAGGGGGGATATGATTGAAGTGTATAAATGGTTTAAAGGGATTAACAAGGAGATATTAATAAAGTTTTAAAAATTCATGATCAAACCAGAACTCGTAATAATGGATTTAAGCTTGATAAATTTAGGTTCAGAAGGGAAATTGGTAAAAATTGGTTTGGTAATAGAGTAGCTGATGCATGGAACAAGCTTCCTAGTATGATAGTAAATGCCAATACCTTAGACACCTTCAAATGTAGATTAGATAGACATATGACAGAGGTAGGGTGGGTATGAATAGGTTAGTGCTTATTAGAAAAATCATAAAAAGAAAAACAGAATAAATAAGTAGAGTAGAATAGAATAGGTTAGACATGCTGAAAATACAATTCAAAAATGGAGCTGCCTCGTGTGTGCCAGTAGGCATGTTGCAGTGTCCTCTATTCTTATGTTCTTATGTTCTTATATTTTAAACGAGAGACTAACCGTAACATGGATCAGTAATCTATTTTATTGTTTATCTATTTGATATTTCAAATATTAACAATGAATTTATTTATATTCTTATGTATATAATTTTCATTTATTTGTTTTTTATTCTCTCTCTCTCTCTCTCTCTCTCTCTCTCTCTCTCTCTCTCTCTCTCTCTCTCTCTCTCTCTCTCTCTCTCTCTCTCTCTCTATATATATATATATATATATATATATATATATATATATATATATATATATATATATATATATATATTTATATATATATATATATATATATATATATATATATATATATATATATATATATATGTGTGTATATATATATATATATATATATGTATATATATATATATATATATATATATATATATATATATATATATATATATATATATATATATATATATATATATATATATATATATATATATATATATATATATATATATATATATATATATATACTCATTATTTATATGTAAGTAAATATCCACCTCTATTATATCTTTTTCTCTATCATTTTTACCCTAGTACTTCTCTGACAGTTTTTAATTACATATAGCT
>JAXCGZ010021153.1:57500-62500 GCA_037179515.1 Halocaridina rubra | reverse complement strand
TTTGGAAGTCCATCTTCAAATACTGCTCTTGGGTTCTCTTCATTCAGTAATCCTTCAAAATAAGTTTCCCATCTGCTTTTTATTTCATCCTCTTCTGCAAGAACTACTCCATGGTTATCCTTTATTTGTCTTACTTGGGTCAAGTCCTTGGATGCAGCATCTCGGGCCTAGGCAATTCGCAATATTTTCTCCTCTCCTTCTAGTGTTTCCAGCTCTTCATAGACTTCATTCAATGTCTCTGCCTTTGCTTTTGCTACTGCTCTCCTTGCCTCCTTCTTTGCCTGCTTGTACTCTTCTTTATCCTGCTCCAGGCCTGATAAATCTGCCTTTTTCTTAGCTTCTTTCTTGTTCTTCACCCATTCTTGTACTTCCCCATAAGACCACCATGACTCTTTATCATTTGGTGGTTTCCTTCCTGATGACTTTCCAAGTACCTCCTCACCAACCCTCAAAATCACTTCACTCTTCTCTGTCCAACATTCTTGAACATCATCATGCAGCCTTATCGCTTCCAACACTCTTCCCCTAAACATAGTTCTCAGCTCTGCATCTTTCAATCTCCACCACTCTATCCTTGGGTCCATCCTCGGCTTTTCACTTTTCCTACATTTCCTAAGCCTGCAATCAGTTACTACTATTCTATGTTGCACTGCTACACTCTCCCCATTTATTATTTTACAGTTGCTAATCTCCTTCAGATGGTCTCTCCTACACAACAATAAAACTATCTAGCTCTCCCTCCCACCACTACTGTATGTAATTAATCTGTTTTCCTTTTTCTCAAAGATGGTGTTGACCAATGCCAGATCAAATGCCACTGCAAAATCAATCACTCTCACTCCCCCCCATATCTCTCATTCACCCCCCAACCCACATGAACTCTACCTATCCCAGCCCTCCCAATTCCCAAGTGGCCATTTAGATCTCCTTCCAAAACTACCCTCTCCCTTGTAGGAATTGTTCTAAGATCCTGGTCCATCTCCTCCCCCCCCAAAAAAATCCATATCCTCTGCTGTACAACCAGTTTGTGGGGCCTAGGCACATACCACATTGAATAGCGTTTCTCCCAGTCCCAGCTTTAAACTCATAATTCTGTCACTCTTTCTATTCACTCCAAATAAGCTTTCCTTCAGGTCTTTGGATAGTATTATTCCTACACCATTCCTCCCTTCCTCATTTGCAGTCATCGTTCCCACATTAAGAGTTCCCAACCATATGCCCTTCCTGCCGCCTACCCTCCCCCATTTACCCGGGCTTGGGACCGACACCAAGTTGAGGCTGGCTTGCCCCCTCAGTGACTGGGTTATGTGATTACCTAATTGTGTTTACGGGAAAGAGCCCAAAGCTCGTATCTTCCCGTCTCCTGATTGGTTCCATTTTATACTTAGTGATACTTATCATACCTGTCCTTAAAACTATGGATTGAGATAGCATTAACTACCTCCTCGCTTAGCGAATTCCAATTATCAACTACTCTTACACTGAAAAAGTATTTCCTTACATCCTGCAAAGAAGTTTTCTTACGAAGCTTCAAACTATGACTTCTAGTTCTAGAGCCAGCCATATCAAAATATCGATCCCTATCCACTCTATCATAACCATGAAGGAATTTAAAGACTGTCACCATATCCCCCCTCACTCTTCTAGCTTCGAGTGATGGTAAGTCTAATTCCCTCAGCCTCTCATCATAACTGAGATTGAGTATTTCTGGCACCAGTTTCGTGGCATGTGTTTGAACTTTTTCAAGCTTAGCTATATATATATATATATATATATATATATATATATATATATATATATATATATATATATATATTTTATATATATATATATATATATATATATATATATATATATATATATATATATATATATATATGTACATATATATATATATATATATATATATATATATATATATATATATATATATATATATATATATATATATATATATATATATATATATATATATATATATATATATATATATATATATATATATATATATATATATATATATATATACATATATATATATATATATATATATATATATATATATATATATATATATATATATATATGTGTGTGTGTATATATATATATATATATATATATATATATATATATATATATATATATATATATATATATATATATATATATATACATATATATATAAATATATATATATATATATATATATATATATATATATATATATATATATATATATATATATATATATATATATATATATATATATATATATATATATATATATATATATATATATATATATATATATATATATATATATATATATATATATATATATATATATATATATATATATATATATATATATATATATATATAATATATATATATATATATATATATATATATATATATATATATATATATATATATATATATATATATATATATATATATATATATATATATATATATATATATATATATATATATATACACACATACTGAGATTGAAGGGAAAGTTTCATAGGACCGTTGTAAGACCAGCTATGTTATATGGAACATGGCACCAGCCACCCGTTGTAAGACTACGACTGAAGGTATTAGGATGCAACTTGGACTGGTCCAGACAGTTCCAGGTTGAGTCTTCCTTCAGGACGATTCTTTCCTCATGCCTACATCTACACTGAATATTTTGGCATATTCATTACACATCTCTTGCTATTCCATTACATTTGACAAGTCACAACATTCTGCATATCTGTCTCTTTTACTTTCCTTTTCCTCACGTTTGTCATTATTTATGGAAGGTTCACAACTAATGGCCCCCAGTACCTGGCATAGTGGGGTGCGAAGAATCTCCGGGGATCGTGTTGACTCCACCATTGGCTTGAGGGCAGACACGCCTGGTGGTAGTAATGGTTCTGCTCTTAACCTTGCACCTCCCAAAAGATCTGCTTCTTTCACTCTTCACTATTCAAACATTCGTGGGCTGAACTCTAATCTTTCGTCTGTGGAACAGCACTTGGGCACTTTCCTCCCTAACCTCCTCCTCCTATCTGAAACCCAGTTGTCTATACATGCTTCCACTGACCCTCTCCAAATCTCCTACTATAATCTGTATACTCGTTTTCGTTCCAAAGGTGGGGTCTGTGCTTACTGCAACATTAACACTCCTCTTGTGAGGCTCATGGACCTTGAATCTCCTGACTTTGATGTTCTCTGGCTGAAAGTCTATCTCTCCACTACCATTATCATCCTTTGCTTCTGCTACTGTTCTCCAAACTCCACCGAGTTTGTGTCTTTCTTTGAATATCTCTCCTCGTGCCATGAGTCCTTGCTATCTTCTCACCCACATGCCGAAGTTCTCTACATTGGAGACTTGAATGTACACTACAGTGAGTGGCTACATTCTTCTCACACTGATGTGGGAGGAAGCGAGGCTCTTGCTTTCTCTATTACTCACGATCTGGAGCAAATTATCAAACATCCTACTCGCGTTCCTGATCGTCACGAACATGCTGCAAGCACTCTTGACCTATTTTATACTTCTAACCCTTCAAACTACTCTTATTCTGTGTTTTCCTCTCTTGGTAAATCTGACCACTCCATGATCTCTTTCTCTTCCATTTTCGCTCCCCCACCACCAGTCCCTCCTACTCAACGCCGCCTTTGGTACTTCGAGCGAACCAGGTCGCAAGATACAAAGTCATGCTGCCTTAAACAACCATGCTACTACAGCAGTTAAAAATCTGCATATAAGAGCTCAGCCATTACATGCGAGCATCTATTGTGCCGTTCTATCATACCAACTTATTCAAGCTGCAAGTGAAGCGTAAGGATCTATTTTCAGGATGAAACCATATTATTAATAATACTATTACCCACAAATTTTCTTTAGAGCATCAGAGGACTCGAACTCACGTAGCAAGCTACAAAGCCATGCTGGCTTAACTAAATTTGCGACTTCTGCAATTAAACAATCTGCACATTAAATTGCTGTGCGATGATATACAGATTGTTATCTACTGTTAAAGCAGCCTTGCCACTTAGGCAATTAAAAAGACGTTGTGAGAAGAGTTTGTAAACTCTCCATTCGTGCCCTTCTATTTGTGCATATTTAAGTTGTATATATATATATATATATATATATATATATATATATATATATATATATATATATATATATATATATATATGTGTGTGTGTGTGTGTATATATATATATATATATATATATATATATATATATATATGTATATATATATATATATATATATATATATATATATATATATATATATATATATATATATATATATATATATATATATATATATATATATATATATATATATATATATATATATATATATATATATATATATATATATATATATATATATATATATATATATATATATATATATATATATATATATATATATATATATATATATATATATATATATATATATATATATATATATATACTATGAAATTGCGAAGTTCTGTATGGGTAATAGCAACATGCTGTAGTATGAAGTGGTCTGGACTAATCTGAAATAAAATATCCTTAATTTAAGGAAGAAATATCGAAGCGTGATAAAAGGTGTATATGATTCTAGCATTAATGATCCATTAAGTTAAGGTAGCTTTTTCCATATAAATAACTTGGTCATGACGATTCCAGGAGAACAGTAATCTTCAGCGTGAGACAGCCTTGGTCAATTGTGTGATATAATTCAAATTAATCTAGAATTAAAATTATCCTAATATTAAAGCATCTTTGCCCATATGTGATATGTGGATTACATGACTCTGAGTCCCAAAGATCCCCAGTTTAAGGCAGACTCGCTTAAGTGTGAAAACTTGTATTAGACTACTCGAGTACATAACTTAATGCCTTAATTTGATTAAATTTCCTTAAGCACTAGAGAAAATAAACAAAACAATATTTTGTCCAACTTTTCGGCAGAATTCAATTTTAAATATTTT
>JAXCGZ010021153.1:47500-52500 GCA_037179515.1 Halocaridina rubra | reverse complement strand
ACCCTCTCGTTTCGGTGTCAAAAAAAAAGTCTTCTATTTCTAATAATTAATGTATGCAGAAAATGCTATATTATAAGAGACTTGTATGCAGAACATATTATTTTATAATATATGTGTATGCAGAAAATAATACCTTATAAGAAACTTGCATGCAGAACATATTATTTTATGATAAATGTGTATGCAGAAAATGATACCTTATAAGAAACTTGTATGCAGAACATATAATTTTATAAGATATGTGTCTACATAAAATGATACCTTATAAGAGACTTATATGTAGAATATATTATTGTATAAGATGTTTGTATGTACATTATATATCATAAGGACGCTGTATGTAGATCATGATAGTCTATAAAGAACTAGAATGCAGACAAGTTATATTATAAGAGACTTGTATGCTGAACATGATATTTCATAAGAAACTTGTATGTAAAACATGACATTTATAGAGAACATATATGCAGAACATTTCATTCATAAAGAACTTGTTTGTAGAACATGATAACTTTTAAGGAGAATGTAATCTTAACGCTAGATACGAAAGAGACAGTAGCTGCACCTGTCGCCTCCTAGCCTCTGCCAACTCAGCAGAATGTAAAAACTGAAAAAGACAGTTTAGTGCATAAATGGAAAAGACAGGGGGGAAAAGACATATTATATCTTCGTCATGACATGGATGCAGAGTAGATGGAAAGTCACATTGAGGTCATCATGGACCATAGACATATATTGGTGTACACTCTAAAGGGGGGGTTTACACGGTCAAACGGTTCGTCGAACGCGGTTCGACAGACAAGTGTTTGAAGGGATGTTCGAACGTGTGAACGGGGTATTTAGTTGTCGAACACGTTTGTCAAATGTGTTCGACAACCAAATACCCCGTTCACACGTTCGAACATCACTTCAAACACTTGTCTGTCGAACCGCGTTCGACGAACCGTTTGACCGTGTAAACCTCCCTTAAGACTGACGAGTTGACAGAGAATTAATAAATATACAAGGAATGTTTTACTACCTATTTCTTCCTAGCTTTTAGTGGTGATGGTAAAGTCAATCTATACGAATTTCTTTGACTCTCATTTTGTTCATCTATCCGTTTTAGCTCTTTAGTTATTTATATATTCTCCAGTTTGCTATCTGTTCTCTTGAATATCAAAGTTCACTTTAACACACACACACACACACACACACACACACACACACACACACACACACACACACACACACACACACACACACACACACAAATAAGATCTTTGGAGGAAGCAAATAAAGCACAAGGGCAGGAGAGAAAGGAACTAGAAAAAAGAATAAAGAAGCTGGAAGGGGAAAAGAGTCAACTAGAATCTAGAATTTCTAAACAAGAAGATAAAAACAAACAGCTGAATGACAACCTAAAGGAATTAGATGTTAGTTCACTGCTCTCTTCTGAGAGAGACGAGATTGCTCCTTGGAATGTTCAGATTAAGGAAAACATTGAACAGTTCAGAAAAGAGTTCCAGGAGCTGAATATGGAAAATGATGCCATGAAAACGTCCTTTGCTGATGCACTAAAGGGGAATGTGGCAGTAAAAGAGGCTGTAAAGGTGGTGGCACTGGAAAACATACAAACAGTTGACTATAAAGAGACAGTAATCGAAAAAATGAAAGACGTTGTGATGGAAAGGGCAAACCCACTCATCAGACAGGCACTTGATAAGGAGAAGACAGTGGTAATCTCAGGCATAAGTGAATCCCAGGAGCCAACATGGCAGGGGAGACTTGAAAAAAATAAAGCTAACGTTGTAGACCTGATAAGAAAGCTTGGAGTAGTATGTGGTCCTGAGGATATTGTAAACATACACCAACTAGGTAAATATTCGAGGGAAGGAAAGCCGAGACCAACAAAAGTAACCTTTGAGAGAGGGGAGACATGTAGGGAAATATTGTTGAGAAAAAAAAGTCTAAAAGACCTTCAAGAATGCAGAGAAGTGTTCATTAGACGATACAGAACACAGGAAGAGATGGGAAAGATCAAAAACTTGTTGCAAGATGCAAGAAGGTTAAATGATGAAAGAAATGAAGAAGAGAAGAAAAATTTTCGTTACAGAATACTTCCAGACAAAGGGGAGATAAAGAAGATAATGACAGAAGATCAGGGGATGGGGCCTCATTAAGATTGTTATACACAAATGCTGATGGATTAGCTGGTAAGGCAGTAGAATTAAAAGATAGGATTCACAACAGTAAGGCAGATATAGTAGCAATTACAGAGACTAAGTTGAATGAGGACATAAACAGTGTCACAGTTTTTCCTAAGGGCTTCAGAATACTAAGGGTTGAAAGATCTGAGAGGACTGGTGGAGGGATAGCACTGCTCATAAGTGAGAGGATTCAAGTTGAAGAAATAAACTTGGCTATAGAAAGTGAGTTCAGGGAATTTCTTGTTGCTCGCATAAATACTGGGTCAGAGAGCATTATAATAACTGTTGTATACAACCCACCAAGGAACCAAAATAGGCTTGAAATTTATGAGGAAAGTCATATAGGTACGATTGAAGTCATAAACTCAGTTGTTAACATGGCGCGGGAGAAAAAATGTAGGATTTTGATTATGGGAGACTTTAATCATAAAGAGATAGATTGGATAAATCTTGACCCACACAGTGGTGAGGACTCATTTGGGGCAAGATTCCTAGATTGCGTACAAGGGAATTTCCTACACCAACATGTAATGGAACCAACAAGAGCCAGGGGTGGGGATGAGCCATCACTACTTGATCTAGTGTTCACAGATAATGTGTTGGATATTG
Organism: Halocaridina rubra; assembly: GCA_037179515.1. NCBI lineage: Eukaryota > Metazoa > Arthropoda > Malacostraca > Decapoda > Atyidae > Halocaridina > Halocaridina rubra. Next base: position 49,702 of record JAXCGZ010021153.1, on the reverse strand, counting down.
AAAATATTGAGTATGAACCACCAATTGGAAAGAGTGACCACTGTGTGTTGTTGATGGAGTATATCATTGAAGATATTCTTCCTGAGAGTAGAGGCACTGAGGACATGAGGAGGAACTATCCGAAAGGAGATTACATCAAAATGAATGAGCTTTTTGCAGTTATTGACTGGAGAACCTTATTTTACAACAAATCTGTACAAGAAATGTATGACATCTTTTGTGAGAAATATGGGAAGATAGTAGATTGCTGCATACCTGTCACCAAAGTAGGTGTAATTCATGCCAGAGAGAAATGGTTCGATAATGGGTGTAAAAGAGCTAAGGAGTGGAGAGACAAATGCTGGAAAAGGTATAGGAGGAGAAAAAACATAAATGCCTGGCAAACCTACAAAAGAGCAAGAAATGACTACCTAAGTAAAAGGAGAGAGGCAGAGAGAGATTATGAGAGGGACATCACCAGGAAGGCTAAAGAAAATCCCAAGCTTTTCCACAGCTTTATCAGAGGAAAACTGAAGGTAAAAGAACAGGTTTTAAGGCTAAAGAGAGCGGATGGAAGCATCACTGAGACGGACGAAGAGATCTGCAAAGAATTGAACAAGGAGTTTCAGTCAGTATTTACAGTAGAAAATACCCCACCCCCTCAGATTGCAGTGATAGAAGCTCAAGGGCCGGTATTAGAGAACATCAACCTTACAGCCACAGAGGTATGCAAAGCGCTGATGGATTTAGATGTTCATAAAGCTACAGGTCCTGATGACATATCCCCTCATGTGCTTAAAAAATGCGCAAACACAATATCAGTGGCACTAAGTATCATATTTAATGAGTCACTGGAGTCGGGGGAGATTCCAAGATGCTGGAAACAAGCAAATGTGATACCTATCTTCAAAAAGGGAAGGAGGGATACGGCTCTGAACTATAGACCAGTTTCCTTGACCAGCATAGTTTGCAAACTTATGGAGAAACTACTAAGGAAACATATCTCTCTTCACTTGGAATCCTTCAACTTTTTGTCAGTGAGGCAACATGGCTTCAGAGAAGGAAGATCAACAGTAACAAACTTATTAGAATTTTATGATGAGGTAAGCCAAATCTTACAGGAAAGAGAGGGCTGGGCAGATTGCATATTCCTAGACTTCCAGAAAGCGTTTGACACTGTTCCACATGGGAGACTTATTAGGAAGCTGCAATCAATGGCTAGAATAGGTGGAAATGTCTTGGAATGGATAAAAACTTACTTAGAAGGAAGGGAACAGAGGGTTAGAGTAAGACACTCAGTGTCTGAATGGAGAAGAGTTAGTAGTGGAGTTCCACAGGGTTCAGTTTTAGGGCCACTTTTGTTCCTTGTATATGTAAATGACCTACCAGAGTGTGTAAATTCATTCATGAATATGTTTGCAGATGATGCAAAGATTGTGAAGAGAGTAAAAAACGAGAACAATGGTAGAGAACTTCAGGAGGATCTAAATAATCTGCATGAGTGGTCAGAAAAGTGGCTAATGAAATTCAATACCTCAAAATGTAAGGTAATGAGAATGGGTACAAGTGCAAGAAGGCCCAAGCTTGACTACTCGGTGGCTGGAGTACAACTTCAAGAGACAGAAAATGAGAGAGATCTAGGAGTAAACATTCTGGCAGATTTGTCTCCAGAAATACATATAAATGGCGTAGTAAGGGCAGCATATGCATTCTTATCAAATGTAAGGGTAGCCTTCAGGCACATGGACAAGGAAATGTTCAGAAATATTTATGTAACATATGTGAGGCCGAAACTCGAATATGCAGCCCCCTTTTGGAATCCGCACTTGAAAAAGCACATAGCTAAGCTTGAAAAAGTTCAAAGACATGCCACGAAACTGGTGCCAGAAATACGCAATCTCGGTTATGATGAGAGGCTGAGGGAATTAGACTTGCCATCACTCGAAGCTAGAAGAGTAAGGGGGGATATGGTGACAGTCTTTAAATTCCTTCAAGGTTATGATAGAGTGGATAGGGATCGATATTTCGATATGGCTGGCTCTAGAACTAGAGGTCATAGTTTGAAGCTTCGTAAGAAAACTTGTTTGCAGGATGTAAGGAAATACTTTTTCAGTGTAAGAGTAGTTGATAATTGGAATTCGCTAAGCGAGGAGGTAGTTAATGCTATCTCAATCCATAGTTTTAAGGACAGGTATGATAAGTATTACTAAGTCTAAAAATGGA
>JAXCGZ010021153.1:25000-42500 GCA_037179515.1 Halocaridina rubra | reverse complement strand
CAACGTCTGGCATGGCTGTGCTAGACGGTCTCATGCCACACCACCAGAGCGCGCTCCACTGCCCCCGCCACCGCCCATCGCCGCGCCTTCCTCTCTACGTCCTCCTGACTCTGCTGACATCATTGCTCTCCGTAAGACTGTTGCTACCCTGGAGTCCCGCTGTACAGCTCTCACAGCTCGCCTTGATACCATAGGTGCCCGCATTGACAGTATGGTCACCCAGCAAGATACAATGGAAAGGACTCTCGCAAGTTTGGTCGAGTCTCATCGAACTGTTGTTGACACCATCACGACTCTCACTGACAAGTTTAATAAGGTCGCCTCCTACCTTGAGAAGTTGACTGATGTGCAGCCCAGGTCTTCTTCATCCCATGCTCTGTCTGCTAGTGCCCCGCCCACTTCTGCCTTCCGCAAAAATAAGAATAAGATTCGCTAGTCGCATACAATTTCATGCCATCTCTTGGAATGCCTTTGGAATTAGACACTCTCCTAAACTCACTGCACTTAGAGCCTATGTTTATCGTCATCATCCGCAGGTTATTTTCATACAAGAGGCTTTTCCTGGTGGTGCACCACCAGGGGAGGAGGCTCCTATGCTCACAGGGTATGTTTCATATGTGCATTATACCAGAAGAGGACTCATTACCTACATTCATTCCTCCATACCTCACATGCTCCTTGGTTCTTCTGCACAAGTTGATATGACCTTTCAGCTCTTTGAAATCACTGTTGGGAATGGTACTCTTCGATTGTGCAATGTCTACTCTGCCCCAGGTGTGATTAATCTACCAGCCCTTCCAATACCTACAGACAGTGGAATGATCTATATGGGGGATTTTAACGCCAGACACCCCGCCCTTGGTGACTCATCTCTCACTCCCAATCGCGGTGGCAAGCCTCTGCTCGACTACATCCGCCGCTACCGCCTCACCCGCTGGGATACTGGTGGTGCCACACACGCTCGTGGGGGTACTGTAGATCACATTCTCACAACTGGCCTTGTGGAACCTAATGTCTCCTGCTCTTCTATCCCTTCTCTCTTCTCTGACCATGTTGCCCTTAGCCTGAAATACTCCATACTTCAGACTCCAGCTACCCTCTCCCATCACCGCACCCGCATCTCTATCCCTCCCAAATACTGTCCCACTTATATTTCCTTTATCTCTCACCTCCTTCCCACTTTTGATCTCCTTTCTCCAGACAGCTTATACAACTCACTGGTGGATTCTACACATGACTTCTACACGCATTATGTTCTCAGACCACACGTTCCACGTCGCCCTGAGGCCCATTCCTGGACTTTGGATCAGCGTATTGCCCAGGCGGAAAGGACAGCTGTGGATGCTGGACTCTCCTTTCAAAGACAGCCCACCCCTGACCACCTGCACCAATATCAGTTGGCGAGGGATGATCTAGTTGCCCAGCAGAAGTGTGTGCACACGGAGTATTGGCAGAAATTTACGGATAGTATTAACCATCAGACTAGCGCTGGGACTATGTGGCATCTTATAAGGAAGGCTGTCAAGAAGAAACCCACCTGTGCTCTACACCACAGTCCACTTGAGTACGCTCAGGACCTCATTACTACCTGGTCAGCACAGTCACAAACTTGCAACCTTCCCGGGAACGTTCAAGAGGCACTCTCCACCCACCGCAGTGTTCGTAACCTCCGCCTAATGGGTGCATTACTACAGACGGATGAAGAGGATGACATCCCATTCACAGAGGATGAACTACGACGTGCTCTTGCTAGGATTAAGGCTACTGCCCCTGGGGAGGATGGTCTTACATATCAAGTTCTCCATCTTCTTCAGAAAGTTCCTGGTAACCCCCTACTGCGCCTCTTCAATCTTTGCTTTTGCTTGGGGCATGTGCCCTCTGCCTGGACCAGAAGCACTATTATTCCTCTACCAAAACCTGGAACCGACAAATTTAGGCCTATCTCCCTCACCTCCTGCTTCAGCAAAGTGTTTGAACGCATCCTTCTTGCCCGGCTCATGCACCGTCTACAGGATAAACTCTCCCCCAGTCTTTATGGTTTCCTCCCACAACGGAGCACACATCACTGCCTCGCTGAACTCTACACCCGTCTTTCTCCCACCAGTGTGGTCACCTTCCTGGACCTCAAATCTGCCTTCGATATAGCCAACAAGGAAATTATTCTTGACCAGCTGGTGGACTTTGGAGTTCGGGGGAACATACTGAAATGGATACGGGGATATCTCTGCAACAGAACATCAAGCGTCCTTTTTAAAGGGTCGTATAGCTCCTATGAACGGTTTGAACTGGGTACTCCTCAGGGGGGTGTGCTAAGTCCTTTTCTATTCAATATCCTTATGCATCGTCTACTCTCCCTCCTTCCTGTCATCCCCGGTACTACAGTTACCTGCTATGCGGACGACATATGCATCCACACGACCTCAACTCACGACCTCCAGCACATGCTCCATGACTTGTACGTGTCTGCTACCTCCTGTGGCCTTATTATCTCCCCAGAAAAAAGCAGGATTTTTACTTCACGCAACTGCAGAGCACTGCCCGCATTCGCCATGGGTGGTAATGTCATCCCTCACTGCACACAGTACACGTATTTAGGTGCACCTGTCCGGATCACCCCAGCTATACCTGCTCGTCAACGAATTCATCCCTTTGTGAAGAGCCTTCTTGACCGTCTGGAGCCCCGCTTTGCACCTGTCAAGTGGCTTGCCAACAATGCTGCAGGAGTCTCCATCCCAGTGGCGAGGACCCTCTACATCCTACTACTTCGGTCAGTGGTTGACTATCTGTCTCCTGCCTTGTGTCAACTTCCTAAACCAGCTCTCGAGCCACTTGAAAAGTTCCAGAATCGAGTCATGAGATTTATCTTGGGATGTTCTCTCTCTACCCGTATTGTGAGTATGCAGTTGGAGCTCAACTTACCCCCTCTTGTGGAGAGGATTTATGCCAATGTGTCCTATTTTACTGTCAAGTGTCTTCACTACCCCTTTCTTGCTCCGTACTTCTCTGCTGTCATGAGGACGTCCCTTGATCCAGACGCACCCAGGCTCCCACTTCGAGCAGGAGGTCATAACCTTATCAGGGTGGTGAGTGACATTCTCCGTGGCCTTGACATCGACCTGCCAGTGCAGGCGGCTGTCCCAGATTTACCACCCTGGCGTGTCCCCCTCCCCGCTGTCACATATACACCGACCTCGAAGGATGTCTATCCCCCCTTGCAGAGACAGTTAGCTCTGGAGACTATCGCTGATGTATCCACGTCTGTCCCTGCAGCACACCACGTCTATGTTGATGGTTCTGTGCAAGCAGATGGGAGGGCGGCATGTGCTGTGTTTTCCCCCACCATGGAGCCGCCTGTGCCGGCTGATTCATGGATTGGCCGTAGACTACCCACCTCGTCGAGCTCCACCTACTGTGAACTGAATGCCATCTTGGATGCCGTGACTCTCCTTGTTCGACGACGAGTGAATGGGGTAATAATTTGTGACTCCCAATCGGCCCTACAAGCCCTATCCTCGCCAAGACCTATCTGTGGCCGTACTGTGGGAAATATACTATGTCGCCTCGCAGCCGCTCGGGATGCTTCTCTTGTTGTGTCTTTTTTGTGGACGCCATCCCACATTGGGCTGACTGGCAACGACACAGCGGATCGTCTTGCCAAGGCGGCCTGTATGCTGGATGGGCATGCTGTGGACGCTGAGCCCTCCCTCCGATGCCTACGTAACATCATCTACTCAGCTGGGTTTGCCATGACGGTCCAGCGCAGGGACACGGAGAGGGCCAACAGTGTGTCCATACAGCACCATGATCACTTCCTTCACAGTCGCTACAAGTATCGCAGACGCGGGTTAATGGTGCGGAAAAACAATGTAGTTAGTGCTCGGCTCAGAATGGGGTATCGGCCTTTATGGCAGGTCTCCCAGACTCTAGATATGCCACAGTACACCTCCTGTAAATTATGCGACCGAACTAATGCTAACACTCTTGACCACTATTGTCTTCAGTGCCCCGCAGTGAGAGATGTTTTACCACGAGGTCAGAACTTAATACAGATCTGCTCATTTTTACTTAATGATGACAACCTTGATGTTATTCTTGCTCGTTTTCCTCACTTTGGTGGCCATTAATTATATTGAATTATACATATATTTTCTGTATGTTGCTATATAATTCTGTTTGTGCATTCTGCGTTTCTCTGAGCTTTACTTTTGCATATAATGTACTCTGTGCTGCCATTCTGTGAGTTGTGTGTTAGTATGCAGCAATGTTTTATCAATATGTACACCTCCCTGTAAACCATGTTCAATTCTTGATTTTATATCCATTTGAAGCATTATTTGTATGAACTCATGTAATGTCTGACGCCTTGGCGCAATAAATTAATAAAATAAAAAAAATAATCTCTCTCTCTCTCTCTCTCTCTCTCTCTATCTACCTATCTATTTATCTATTTATCTATCTATCTATCTATCTATCTCTTTGTCTGTCTATCTATCTATCTATCTATCTATCTATCTATCTATCTATCTATCTATCTATCTATCTATCTATCTATCTATCTATCTATCTATCTATCTATCTATCTATCTTTTTGTCTGTCTTTCTATCTATCTATCTATCTATCTATATATCTATCTATCTATCTATCTATCTATCTATCTATCTATCTATCTATCTATCTATCTATCTATCTATCTATCTATCTGTTTGTCTGTCTGTCTGTCTGTCTGTCTGTCTGAATGTCTGTCTGTCTGTCTGTTTGTCAGTCAGTCGGTCGGTCGGTCGGTCTATCTATCTATCTATCTGTCTATCTATCTATCTATCTATCTATCTATCTATCTATCTAACGTACCTTAATATATCTCTAGTTTCTAGATTCAGCTACAGCATAGTAGAAGGCAATGAGGACTTCAACTTTGGCATCGGAAACTGGACGGGAGAAATATATTTGGCTCGGCCCCTGGACTATGAAACTAAGAAGATGGTAAAGAACTCTCCAGTCCAAGTACTTTTGTACCTTAAGCCCATAAATTTTGACTTCCAATATGTTTGAACGGAATAAGAAATTTGCCGTTCCTTATTCTAAATATTGATTTAGGATGTTGCTGTAGCTCTTGAGGGGATTTCATTCTTCATCAACAATGGAAGAATTATAATAAATATCTATCTCCTTTCCATTTTATGACACGAGGGGAATTTGTGGGAGATTCTTTTTCCTGCAATACTAAGTGAATTATAATAAAAATCTATTTCCTTTTCCCCCACGACATGCAGAGTACATGAGGGGACATTTCTTTCTCCCTTAAAGCTAAAATAAATATAATATAAATCGATACCTCCTTTTCTTCTTACCACACAAGGAGAAATTGAGGGGAGATGTCTTTTTCTCTTAAGACTAAAATAATTATCATAAAAGCAAAATATCTCCTTTCCACTCTACGCCATGCTCGAAATATGAGGGTAAATGTCTTATCCCCTCAATAGGAAAAGAATCATAATAAAACAATATATTTTTTTCTGTCTCTCAGCATGATTTAAAGGTCGTAGTCTCAGACGGTCGTTACGACAGCGCATCTGATGTGGTAGTAAGAGTTTTGGATGTGAATGATAATCCTCCAGTTTTCGATCGCAGACTCTACGAAACTGAGGTTACAGAGGAGGACGATAGTTATCTAACCAAACGCATTCTTACGGTAAGTTTGTGGCCACCCTTCGCTCCCACCGCTATGTACCAAAAAAAAAGTTTTTGAGGCCATTTTTTGGCCAACCATCCCCCCAGCCACAATATACCAATTATACCAAATAATTTGTTTAGGTAATTTGTCGCCAACCTCTCCCTCTATAGTAAAATAAATAAATATTTGAAGCAATTTGTGGTCAATCCCACCTAAGCGCAATATACCAAATATTCCAAAAAAAAAGAAGAAAAAATTAGGCAATTTGATGTCAACCCCCCAAAAAATAAAAAATATACAAAAAATTCATTTTGAGGCAATTTATGGCCAAATCCCCAGACTCATATACCAAAACATATTTTTATAGCAAATTTGTTGCCAAACCCCCAAAATATTCCAAAAAGCTATTTTTGAGGCAATTTGTGGCTAAATCCTTAAAGCTATATACATTTTGTGGCCAACCCCCCATAGCTATATGCAAAAATCCATTTTTTAGGAAACTTGTTTCCAGCTCCCCTAAATATTCCAAAAAACAACTTTTGAAGCAATTGATGGCCAACCATTCAATAACACAAATAATCCATTTTTGAGGCAATTTGTGGCAAACCTTTCCACCACTAAATACCAAAATACATTTTTGAGGAACTTTGTTGCCACCCGCCAATGTAACAAAATGAATTTTTTAGGTAATTTTGTGGTAATATAACAAAATGCATTTTAATGACATACCATGGCTAACCCCCCGACTCCAAACTCTTCCTTAAGAGCTGCCGGACGGGTGTTCCTTTTTATCCACATTCGAGACAGAGCAACTGAAGATACTTTGTCGTTATTAATGCTATGAATCTATATCTTTATTTTTGATGAGGTAAAGATTAGTGACCCCAAAAGGTTGAATAAGTGGAAATTTTTAGGTTCGGTTAGGTTAAGTTGAATTACGTTAGGATACCTTAGGATGGGGTATTTCCTAACCTAATCTAAACAAATATAACTAATCTAAGCTAATAAAATAAGAGGTCATTTAATGCTTTGGGGTCACTAATCTTTACCTGCTCCTTTATTGTCAGTGGCAATTATATGTGGATGCACTATTCTCTCTCTATTAACCCAAAGTGAATCTTGTAAAGAGAAGATGTACGAGCCTTCCAGGGGGGAGGGGAACTCGGCACCTACTGGGTGTGGGAACTGTGTGGCGTATTTATTGAACAAACGAAATATCATACAACATTTTTTAATACAACCAGGTAATAGAGAAAATATCTCTCTTTATAATGATAATAATAATAATAATAATAATAATAATAATAATAATAATAATAATTATTATTATTATTATTATTATTATTATTATTATTATTATTATTATTATTATTATTATTATTATTATTATTATTATTATTATTATTATTATCATTACTATTATTATTATTATTACTTTTATTATTATTTTTATTATTATTATTATAAGTATTACTAATATTATTATTATTGTTATTATTATTATTATTATTATCATTATTATTATCTTTATTATTATCATGAAATAAGATTCTCCATTTATCAAAAACGGCAAGGTGAGAATTTTAGTGCGTAACAAAAACGACCCACTCGGTGTTCGCTTAAGAGGAATTAGGACCTCTCTCTCTCTCTCTCTCTCTCTCTCTCTCTCTCTCTCTCTCTCTCTCTCTCTCTCTCTCTCTATCACACACACATGCACAAACACAAACGCACGCACACACATGCACACGCACGCACATACAACTTTTTCCTCTTTCCACTTTTTTCCACTTTTTTCTCGATAAAATTGCAGAGGAGACCTTTTGTCTGAAGACAAATGCTTGGGTGGGTTGATTTGTGGCACTGGGAATTTTTGTGGAACTCGGAATTTTTGTGGCACTCGGAATTTTGGTCTTACTTTAGAATTCCCGAATTCTTAAAATGACTTCCAAGTTTTTGAGGGATAAATTATTAGCAATGGGAACCAATTGTGTCGAAAAAAATTTCAGTATATATAACATTAAAAGAAAAATGAGAGAGAGAGAGAGAGAGAGAGAGAGAGAGAGAGAGAGAGAGAGAGAGAGAGAGAGAGAGAGAGAGAGAGAGAGAGAGAGAGAGAGAGAGAGAGAGAGAGAGAGAGAGAGAGAGAGAGAGAGAAATTAGCAGATATGGAGGATGAAAGCAATTATTCCACTTGTTATTTTCTTATTCTAGTGCAAGAGAAGAGTGAGTATTTTTTTTTATTAAGTTTTCGGTTGGTTGGCATTTATGACTGTGCATCTGAATCTCTTGAATGCATGATATTGCATTCATGACTTGCATGAATGCATAGAAATGAAAGGAGCTTTGCAAGCAGGAAGGCAATGAGGCACTTTTATTTTTTCCTTCACCTTATTTGTAAAAGCAATATGTATTGTTACTTTTATATTTTGCTTGCTTGTCTGTCTGTCTGTATATACGAGAGTGTGTATGAATGTTTACATGTATATATGTATGTTGTGTAAATTTACGTATGAATGAATTAATGTATGCATGAATGACTGGATTTATGTATTAATCTAACATCTTCTAGGCGTACAAAAACAAGCTACAAATCTATAAGAGTTAGAGGAAGTATGTTGAATGCGCTCAACGTTTTCATATAAGTAGAGAGTATGTGTGTGAGTCGGAAAAAGTGAGATTGTTTAGTTTGAAGTGAATGTGGGGTTGTGACAAGGTTGTGTATGTTGCTGTGGTATTCGATGTGCATATGGATGGAGCGGTAGGGAGGAGAAGTGAGAAATTGCCAGACAGAGGCTTAAAGTTGGTTGGTGGATGGGAAAAGAAGGCTATGGAAAATGAATAATTTGCTCTTAAAGGAGGAGAAGGCACTAGTGACTGATTCTGAGAAGGACGTGAAGCAGTTGGTGACTGTGTTTGCAATGCTGTATAGGAGAAGGATGCGAGGTTGAATGTTGTTAAAAACAAAGTTATGAAATGTATGAGGAGTTTTAATAGTAGCAGACTGAATATAAACGTGGAAAGAGATATGCATGAGGAATTCAAAACTCTGATCTATCTGGAGTCACATGTGTTAATGGATAGACGAGTTTATGCGGAGGTGACCTGCTCTGTCAAGGAAACGAGTAAATATCTAGACAATAAAAAGTGTGATGAAAAATTGGAATTGTGTATGAAGGAGAGAACTGGAATGCACGAGGGGACGAAATGCACACTGAGGGTACTGGTGATATATTTGAGATATATGATAAGTGTGTCAAAAATGGAATGAGTGTGAAACGCGACAGTAAAGCAGAGAATGCATCTAAGGAGAATGTTGTTGGATAACTTATGCCTCAGAGGTCAGGGATAATTTGGACACATGAGAAGAGTGGATGATGAACGATAAGGATAGAGTGTCTTGAGACCAGAAGTAAGTGGATTAAGACCAAAAGGAAGATCTAAACTGATATGGTTATAGAGGGTGAAAAGAGCACTTGATGTGCATTATATGTATCTGGAACAGAGAAGAGAATTCAAGAGATAGGAATGAGAGGAGAGGGATTGTGAATGAGTGAGGCCAGTCAAAAGGATTTCCAGAATCTTTTAAGTGCTCGAAACTGGGACAGGCGGGTATCAGAGGATGCCATGAGATGAAGCTGTGAGGGTTAGCCAGCTACGGCTCTTTTGCCCCACTGAATACAATCCTTCCTCCCTTAAGCGGGCTACACACGATCAAGTAAACTTGACAAGTATGCTTGATCAAGTATTTCATCAAGTATTGTGATATTTCCCTTCGCCTCCACACGGTCAGGTATGCTTGACAAGTCTTCAGTTGAAATCACAATGTCGAGTGCAGACGACGAAAAATAAATTAGAACTTTTCCCTAGCTCAGCAGTAGCAATACGATTTCCCTGAAGGAAAATAGTCACATAATCACACAGTTGGTGATGACAAGATTTAAATGACTCAAAGGGAGACCCTGGGGCCTAGAGGGTCATGTTAGTGGTCTGAAGAGGATAGCGCCTTTGGGCTAGTTCTAGCCAGTGATGTGCACTGTTGAGAGTAAACTAGCTCCGACACTGTCTCCCCCTGGCGAGTCTGGCCACAAATTATTTTGAGAGCTAGTTACAGGGCAATCTGAGAGGTTATCAGTCACTCTGTCTCACTGTCTAGTATGGTCTAGTCTATTTGTTATTTATTTTAACTCAGTTGTTCAATTTATGTATTATTTGTATTACTTTCTAAACTTTATATTGTTTTGTTAACCATGTTGATTTCTCCATATAGATATTTTGATAATGACCCAATGTTAAGACGAAACTTTAAAAATAAAATTGGATGAAAATGAAATGCATAAATGGCTTCTTTTACTCCACTACAATATTATCTTAAAAAAAAAAATTATTCATGTTTTCACATATGGTAATGTTCTTATTTGATTATTGTTGGTCCAAAATGAGACTGAGATTTGAATTAAATGCGAAAACGAAGCCACGAGCGAGGTTGGGGGAAACTGTAATATGAACAGATTGGCATTCAGATAGAATGTGTTCATTCCTAGTATAGCAGATATAGCTGTAAGGTTTATTTCCCTTTTAGACCTTCTGTGGTGTAGTTGGTAGCGTCTTGGCACAGTATTTATATATCCTAGGTTCAAGTCCCGGTCGGGGTAAAAATAATTTATATATATATATATATATATATATATATATATATATATATATATATATATATATATATATTATATATATATATATATATATATATATATATATTTCTTCATAGCTCAGCTTATCAGTGCTTAGCTCATACAAAAGAGAACCTATTATCTCTCTCTCTCTCTCTCTCTCTCTCTCTCTCTCTCTCTCTCCTCTCTCTCTCTCTCTCTCTCTCTCTCTCTCTCTCTCTCTCTCTCGCAGATACTCGTACACACACGCGAACACACTACACCAAATAATTCATAATTAAGTTGCATTAAAACATATAGACATTATTACCAATAGACATAATTAACATTATCACAGCTTGAGATTGTAAAGATGCTGTTTCACTACTGCCCCATACATCTAATGTGTATTCACTGATATTGCTGAGCTGACAGGGGTTACCGAATTTCGGTCAACTTGGAGAGTTGATCAAGTCTTTGGTACACACGGTCCAGTTGACTTGAACAAGTCAAGACTTGACTTGACGACATGATTCAAATTCAATCATGCCTCAAGCGACTTGTCAAGTCTAATACTTGATCAAGTCTCACCATACAGACGGTCCAGTTTGCTTGAACAAGTCACTTGATCAAGCATACTTGTCAAGTTTACTTGATCGTGTGTAGCGACCTTTACCTGTGGATAACCCTAGATATATGATAGGGAGAAATTAAGTCACTCCATGTCATCTAAATTTTTTATATATTTTGATTTTTTAAATCTTATTTCATTCAATTTTAAAGGTCTCAGTGTCGGATGCTGATATTGACCGACCAAAGAACATCGTGTTCTCTCTATCAGGCGAAGGCATCGACATAGAAAATCCCCTCAATTCCCTCTTTGAGATCGAACCTTCTACGGGAGAAGTATACGTTACAAAGGTAATGAGTATTCTCCTATTCAATTTAGCAAATTATTGAGAGCTGTTATAGTATGCTGCCGACCTTACCATGTGTAGTATATTGCACCCTAACCTAAGCTAATCTAACCTAATCGAAGTAAACCTAACCTAGTTAGCTTAGACTGGGATAGGGTACAATAGGGTACAGATGGTAAAACTATGTACCATAATAGCAAATGGGAATATATCAGCGTAGCTCGTAAAAATCCTCTATTGCCTCAATGTTTATTTTTTTTATGAAAATCACGAGTCTCAAATGACTTACTTTGTCAATCCTAAGATAAAAAATAGCTGTTCCTAACTGGCTCTTTTTTCACGATTAGTCTGCTTAAACTTAGGTTAGATTCATTTTGTTTAAGTTTAAAGTTTAACCTCATTATTATCAAAATATGTTGATTTAATCTAAACATTCTTTTGGCCCAATTCCGATTCACAAACACAGGTCGCATAACTAACGGAAAGGGAGAAAGACAGAGGCCGTGTGGTACGCGTGACGTCACTGCCATGAGGGAGAATAAACTAGCTTTTGCGCATTGACTCAAGAGTACCACATCTCCTCTCTCCCTCCCTATTCTATAGACGTCTTACCTGTTTTTATTGGTCGTGGGTTCACCCAAACTGATTTTTTTACCATTGCTCTTTCAGCCTTTGGATAGGGACTTTCCTAATGGACAGCCGAAGTTTGGTTTAACAGTGTTTGCACAAGACGAGGGAGGAACAGGTCTTGTTAGATACAGTGAGATTTTAGTCACAGTGAAAGATGTCAACGATAACGCTCCCCATTTTCCACAGGTAAACACACAACTATTACTATAACTACTATACTACTGCAATTACTACTAATGCTGCTGTTGCTGCCTCTACTATTAAATAATAATAATAATAATAATAATAATAATAATAATAATAATAATAATAATAATAATAATAATAATAATAATAATAATAATTATAATAATAATAATTATTATTATTATTATTATTATTATTATTATTATTATTATTATTATTATTATTATTATTATTATTATTATTATTATTATTATTATTTTGATACAGGATGCCATTTGTCGCTTGAATTAAAAGTTTCCACAATTGTCGTAATGAAGAGACCATATCTCACACGGAAGATTATAGACAATCTCCTTCAAAGATCTTATTAGTAAAATTCCAATTTGCGTAGATAAAACCTAAAAGGAAGCTTCGGAACCAATGATAGAGCAGAGCTCTAGATTGTCTAATGAAAGACTTTACATTTTACTCTCTCTCTCTCTCTCTCTCTCTCTCTCTCTCTCTCTCTCTCTCTCTCTCTCTCTCTCTCTCTCTCATTTTTGAGTTTTGAGGATTATCTTATATAATATTTACTACAGTCTCTCACACGCACATACACACACATTCATATATATATATATATATATATATATATATATATATATATATATATATATATATATATATATATATATATATATATATATATATATATATTGCTTAGGCCTATTAATGTTCATCTATCAAGAAATGGCACATACACACACATTCATATATATATATATATATATATATATATATATATATATATATATATATATATATATATATATATATATATATATATATATATATATATATTGCTTAGGCCTATTAATGTTCATCTATCAAGAAATGGCACTATTGTTTGGAAAAATAGGCCTGTATCTATTACAGGTCTTCATCTTGAATGGTTATTGACCTGAAGTACACCCCAAGCTTCCATGCATCATTAGGAAAGTTTAGTATGGGGTCTAAAAAATTCTTTGTTAAACTAGTCCAGTTAATGTAAAGTTCTTATCAGTTGCACCGTTTTATTTAATATGTCACCTAAAAACAATTTATGAAGTGTTAAACCATTAAAGCACGTAGTTATGTAATAATATTCATACCGCTTAATATCTATATTTATGCACGATAGATATTTCACTTATACATTAAATTTGCTTAGCTACAATGTCAAAAACATCATTGTCCAGGAAATTCAAATTCGCATTCCAGTGCAAAGCTTGAACACCCTTGTTTTAACAGATGCTTTACCATGGCAATGTTACTGAAAAAAGTACATCTGGACTGGAGGTCATTTCTCTACAAGCTGAAGACTACGATGACCAGAGTGAAGGAACTAATGCCAAGATCATGTACGTCATAGAGAAAAATGCCATTAATGAGATCACTGGTCAGGCCATTTTCAAAATAGAAGGAGACAAGGGAGTCTTAAGGACTTCTGTGTGTTGTCTGGACAGAGAAAAAACCCAATCTTATCTACTTCAGGTAGCAGCTGTGGACGGAGGGGGATTAAAAGGTAGTATTTTTGTCTGTTAGTGAAATAATGCTTTAAAAGCTTTTCTTAGTTAACGGTTAACCAGTGAGTAAAACTCGCTCCTTTATTCAATAAGGAAAGAAATAGAATATGTGTATAAACATATGGATATTACAAACTTCTTTTAATAATTCCTCTTTCATCCTTTTCATCAAGGAACAGCCTCTGTGAGTATCGAAGTCTTGGATGTAAATGATAATCCACCTAGGTTTGAGAAAGAAGAATGGATCGCTGAAGTAGAGGAAAGCGACGGATCTTATTTGCCTCTTCAACCCATTCTTACAGTGTCTGTGTACGACGAGGACAAAGTCAATCATTTCACTTATAAAATCGTTGAGTACTCAGGTACAGGTACTGACAAATTTGACATATACTCAAATCCTGATGGCACAGGTTCACTTATGGTGAAACAGCAGCTGGACTATGAAGATCCTCAACAGAGGGTTGGCTTTAAATTTCAGATTCAAGTAAGTGATACAGGGGATGATAGGACTAGTAACCAATATCACGTTGCAAAATCCTGGGTGCGTTTGAAGCTGTTAGATGTCAATGACAATGATCCAGAGTTTTTGGAAGCTCACAAGCAGGTAATTATTTCTGAAAATGCGAAAGTGGGAACCAGTTTAGTGACAATGATTGCGAGTGATCCTGATAATGGTGGGAGAAGCAAAGTGTCATACGGAATCGATAAAAGTTCTGATGAAAATGAACATTTCTCTGTAGATAGCAATGGCGTCGTCAAAATTCAAAGACTTCTCGACAGGGAAGCTAATCCGTGTCATACAATTAGAATTATCGCATCTGATGATGGCATTCCAGTAAAGTCAGTAGCTGCAACACTTACAGTAAATGTTACGGATGTCAATGACAATGCACCAACATTTCTTTCTCAATATTATTCTGTACTGATGGAAAACAGACCTCCTAAAAAAGTTGCTGAAATATTTGCCAGTGACAATGATGATTCCCTACTCAACCATGGCCCGCCTTTCCACTTCTGGTTGGATCCATCAGCGTCTATGACTATTAAGAATTCATTTCGCGTTGACAATATTCCAAAGGGCTTAACTGAGGATGGAATGGCCGTGGTGTTTTCTCTAAGAAGTTTCGACCGAGAGGTTCAGAAAGAGTACCTCGTTCCAATAGTGATAAGAGACTCTGGCACACCTGCGATGATTGGTACTTCGACTTTAACCGTTACGATAGGAGATGAAAATGATAACAAAATGCAGTCAGGAACGAAAGATATTCTGCTTTACAGTTACATGGGTAAGGCAAAGGAAACTGAGATTGGAAGGGTGTATGTGAACGATCTTGATGACTGGGACCTAAGTGATAAAAATTTCACTTGGGCAAAATCTTCTCACTCAAATTTTTATTTAGATGAGAACAGTGGTATGATAAAGGTGATACATACTTCGATTGAAACCTCCTACAATTTGGACTTTTACGTCTTTGATCGTAAGCATTTACAAAAGGTAAGAACTACTGTTAATCTGAAAGTGAAACATGTCTCTGATCAAGCCATCAGAAATGCAGGATCTGTTCGTCTCGTCAACATTTCAGAAAAGGAGTTTGTCAGTCAGTGGGATCACTTTTTTAACAAGTCAGTTACGAGTAAAGCGAGAAAATTTTGTGATATTATCGGTAAACTATTTGAACTGGAAATTGAAAAAGTTGATTTATTCAGCATACAGAGAAATAAAAAATATCAACAGAGGGTAATAGATTTATTTTTTGCAGTAAGAAACTCCATGCCCCTTTCATCAGTGAAAGTGAATGGTGTCGTGCTGAGAAATAAAAAGTACATAGAAGAGCAAATAGGAATTACCATTCTCACGGTGGGAATAAATGACTGTACTCAAGAAACTACTAACTGGGAATCATCTTGTACAAATACTCATAATTATTTACAGGATCACTACTTAATTGACGAAAACAGAACTTCATTCATAGGTGTACAAATGCAAGTTAGAGATAAATATTTCTGTGGTTCTAAGGATTTTTCAACTGAAGATTCATGCCGTCCAAATCTATGTTTCAACGGTGGTCGTTGTGTGCAAGGAAAGTCTGACTACTATTGCAACTGTCCGAGGGAATATACTGGACCCAGATGCCAGATTTTGACCAGAACATTTGTAGGAAGTGGATTTGCGTGGTTTCCGCCTCTGGACGTGTGCGAAAGTAATAATATAAGCGTGGAGTTCTTAACAAAGTATTCTGAAGGCATGATCCTTTACAATGGTCCTATGGCAGCCCTTGACTATGATGCCATAACAGACTTCATTGCCCTGGAGATCGACAATGGTCTTCTGAAATTGCTGATTAATCTTGGATCTGGAACACTGCAACTGAGGCTCAATGCTACTTATGCTGTTAGTGATGGCAAATGGCATCAAGTTGATATATACTGGAATAAGGAGGTAACAACTTTTTCTGTATTCTTTATTAGCAATTAACTGATGACGTGTTTGCTCAGCATCATAATGACTTATCATAGCTAGTAATATTTAATTGTTGAACTTAAATCAATCAAATAGTCCTTATGCATTTTATCTCAAAAACAAGATAGACATGAGATGCTAAGAAATTTAAGGTGTTTTTTTTATTATTATTTTTTTCATTCTTTCAGAACGTCCATATGATTCTAGATCACTGCAAGGATGTACAGTTATTCAGCCCCGAAGACAAGGATAATATGTCAGGATGCTTTGCCACAGTGACCATTGCTTCGCAATCAAAAGACCTCAATGTTAATAGCCCTCTTCAGGTGGGTGGTCTGGCTTATCCACTTCCCTCCTCAGATTCCCTGAATTGGGATTACTTCCCCGAAGGAAAACATTTCCAAGGCTGCATCAAGAATTTAATGGTCAATAGCAAGTTTTATGACTTTGCTCATCCAGCCTTCCATAACAACACGGTCGTGGGATGTTCGTCTGTAGATGAAGTTTGTGGAAATATATCAGCTTTTGGTGGTTGTGGACTGAATGGAAAATGCTCTGTGTTTCAGACTCAGCCCATTTGTGAATGCAACCCTGGCTGGCGTGGTGCTCATTGTGATGAGGCAACTATTCCCTCCTACTTTGAGAATCAGTCCTACGTTAAATACGCTTTATTATTTCAATCCAGTTCCTTCAGCGTTGATATTCAGTTGAGATTACGAACTTGGGAGGAAAATGGTGAATTATTTCGAATAGTGAATAGAGACAGTGAGCAACACAGTATTTTAGAAATTAAGAAGAGTCACTTATGTTTTCGATATTCAACCAAGCTCTCAAGAACACAAGAGAGTCAGTTGTGCCTTAACTCTGTGATTATTTCTGATGGCATGTGGCATTTCGTGAAAGTGAGGAGACAAGGCATGGCTGTCATCTTATCTCTTGACGAAGGTGCAGGAAGGAAATTTAACAAGTCTATCTCACTTTCTTACCTGTATAGATTTACCAAGAGTGGCGCTTCAAACATGTACATTGGAGGGCATGTACAGTACTCAGCCTTAAATCTTTTTGATGTGCAAAATGATTTTAGATTTAGTAAGTACAGTTTCTTTTCCTCTCTGATAAAGATTTGTTATATGTTAAAACGTCTAATTGGAACCCAGGCACAGACACTTAGGTTAAACTTCATTTTGATGAATGTATCATACGTCGAAAATATAATTTCTGACACCTTCTAGAGTTATATCCCCCGCGGAAAGAATCCTCCAAAAAATAAGAAAATCCCAGTATGCGGAAACTTAAACCTTAACTTAACTTAACCCAGCTATACCTGACCTTACCTAACCTTACTTAACTTAACCCAAACTAAGCTAACATAATCTAGGGGGATTTTTCTCTTTCGGGAGATTATTTCCTCCGGGAATTATTTCCTGACACTTTTCTGAGGCAT
>JAXCGZ010021153.1:10000-15000 GCA_037179515.1 Halocaridina rubra | reverse complement strand
ACATGTTGGTGTAGGAAATTCCCTTGTACGCAATCTAGGAATCTTGCCCCAAAGGAGTCCTCACCACTGTGTGGGTCAAGATTTATCCAATCTATCTCTTTATGATTAAAGTCTCCCATAATCAAAATCCTACATTTTTTCTCCCGCGCCATGTTAACAACTGAGTTTATGACTTCAATCGTACCTATATGACTTTCCTCATAAATTTCAAGCCTATTTTGGTTCCTTGGTGGGTTGTATACAACAGTTATTATAATGCTCTCTGACCCAGTATTTATGCGAGCAACAAGAAATTCCCTGAACTCACTTTCTATAGCCAAGTTTATCTCTTCAACTTGAATCCTCTCACTTATGAGCAGTGCTATCCCTCCACCAGTCCTCTCAGATCTTTCGACCCTTAGTATTCTGAAGCCCTTAGGAAAAACTGTGACACTGTTTATGTCCTCACTCAACTTAGTCTCTGTAATTGCTACTATATCTGCCTTACTGTTGTGAATCCTATCTTTTAATTCTACTGCCTTACCAGCTAATCCATCAGCATTTGTGTATAACAATCTTAATGAGGCCCCATCCCCTGATCTTCTTGTGTGTGTGTGTGTGTGTGTGTGTGAACCTGGGACAAATATTTAATGTTCCAAGGTGCTACCAACAACACCACGGAAGTTCTAAAAGGGAAATAAACCTTAAAACTATATTTGCTATACTAGGAATGAACGTATTTTTACTGAAGGAAACTGTTCATTTTACAGTTACCCACAACCTCACTCGTGGCTTCGTTGTCGCATTTAATTCAAATCTCAATCTCATTTGGGAACAACAGTAATCAAATAAGCATATTACCATAAGTGAAAGCATGAAAATTTTTGCCTCGACCGAGACTTGAAGCTGGTAGCGGCTTGGCACAGAAATTCTGTGTCCTAGGTTCAAGTCCCGGTCGGGGTAAGATTTATTCATGTTTTCACAAATGGTAATGTACATACATGCATGCATACATACATGCATTCATACATGCATACATACATACATACATACATACATACATACATACATACATACATACATACATACATACATAAATACATACATGCATACATACATACATACATACATACATACATACATACATACATACATACATACATACATACATACATACATACATACATACATACATACATACATACATACATACATTTATACACATATGCATGCAAACATACGTAAATACATAATGCTTGCATGCATGCATACATACATACATACATACATACATACAAACATGCATTCATATATATATATATATATATATATATATATATATATATATGTATGTATGTATATATATATATATATATATATATATATATATATATATATATATATATATATATATATATATATATATATATATATATATATATATATATATATATATATATATATATATATATATATATATATATATATATATATATATATATATATATATATATATATATATATATATATATATATATATATATATATATATATATATATATATATATATATATATATATATATATATATATATATATATATATATATATATATATATATATATATGTATATATATATATATATATATATATATATATATATATATATATATATATATATATATATATATATATATATTGAGGGAATTAGACTTACCATCACTCGAAGCTAGAAAATTGAGGGGATATGGTGAAAGTCATTAAATTCCTTCATGGTTATGACAGAGTGGATATGAAGAGAAATTTTGATATGACTGTCTCCAGAACTGGAGGTCATAATTTGAAGCTTCGTAAGAAAAGTTCTTTGCTGGATGTAGGGAAGTACTTTTTTTTAGCATAAGAGTAATTGATAATTGCAATTCACTAAGCGAGGAGGTAGCTAATGGTAACTCAATCCATAGTTTTAAGGACAAGTATGATAAGTATAACTTTTTACAAAATAGAACCGATCAGGAGACGGGAAATTACGAGCTTGGGGCTCTTTCCCGTAAGCATAATTAGGTAATTACATACACACACACACACACACACACACACACACACACACACACACACACACACACATATATATATATATATATATATATATATATATATATTTTTTTTTTATGAGTGTGACACCGGGACAGGCCGAAACTGCCCTCATCAATAAAGGCCCGAGCACGAGAAAATACCAAGACAAAGGAAAAGAAAAAGGTTAAGGACAAGGCAGAGATGAGGTAATGTCAAACAAAGGAAAACAACAGACAAAAAAAAAGTACAGAGGACCCAGAGATATAGAGGACTAGGCCCTGATATGACGATAGATCTGCTTTTGAAGGATGAAAGGTCATAAGAATTAGGAAAGACATAAGGAGGAAGAGAGTTTCAGAGTCTGGAGGTAGATGGGAAGAAACAGTCGCTGCACCGACCAATTCTCGAGCTACAAATATCTACACATTACCTGTGAGATGAGGCCGCTTGGCGAATGTTACGCGGCCTCGGCAGTGGGGTAAGGATGCCGCTCATGAACTCATCAGAGCAGCGATGGAAGTAGTAGCGATAGAAAAGCGAAAGGGAAGATACCTTTCTGCGAAGAGAGAGAGAGAATCTAGATAAGAAGTAAAAGAAAGATCATTAATGAGTATGACTGCCTTAGATTCAACCCTATCGAGGAGATAAGTATAAGAAGAAGCACCCCAGATGTGTGAGCAGTATTCTAAGCAGGGACGGATAAGACCTTTATAAATCTTTAGTAACTGAAAAGAAGAAAAGCAATGACGAAAACGAAACAAAACCCCCAATTTTTTGGATGAAGATTTAGAAATTTGGATTATATGATTCCTCCAAGGCAAGTTAGAGGCTATATGGATTCCTAATATGTTGACAGAATTAAGAGGGTAAATTTTGTTAGTTTCAAAGACAATAGGGTTACCAGGAGGAGAAGAAGATAAAGAGATAGCAAGAAATTGTGTCTTGGAGGAATTGAATTTAACTAAATATTGAGTGCCCCATTCAGATACTCTCTGCAAATCGGAGATGAGAGTAGAAGAAAGAGTGATACGAGACTGATTACGAGTAGCAGATGAAGATTGTGAAGAAAAGACAGAGGAAAAGTGAAGGGTGGAATCGTCAGCAAAGGCATGAAGAAGAGAGGAAGATGGGGATTGTAGATCATTGATGAAGAGAAGGAAGAGAGTAGGTGAAAGAACAGAGCCCTGTGGAACACCACTGATAACAGAGAAAGAGTTAGATGTCGCGCCATCAACAACTACAGGAATAAAATGGTCAGTAAGAAAACTAGAAATCAGAGAACAAAAAGAAGGGATAAAACCATAGGCAGGGAGTTTGACCAACAGGGCCTTGTGCCAGACTCTGTCAAAAGCCTTAGAGATATCAAGGGCGACAACAAAGGATTCCCCATAGTTCCTCAGAGAAGATGACCATACATGAGTAAGATAGGCTAGGAGATCACCAGTGGATCTTGCCTTGCGAAAGCCGTACTGGTGATCGGAGATAAGCGAGTTAGAGTCAAGGAGTTTCAAGAAGTGAGCATTGAACAAACTCTCGAAAACTTTAGCAATAGAGGAGGTAGTTTGAAGGAATAGAGCGGTCACCCTTCTTAGGAACAGGTTGAACTAGAGCATGCTTCCAAAATGCAGGATAGATACTGGATGACAGAATGAGGCGAAAAAGACGGCAAAGCACAGGAGCCAGTTCATCAGCAAACTTTTAAGGAACCTTGCAAGAATACCATCGGGACCAGATGCCTGGTTTGTCTTTAGTGAGCGAAGAACCTTATGAAATTTGCGTGAAGAAAGGATAAGGGAGGGCATAGGGTTAGAGAGAGGTAAAGATTGAGTAATAATTGCACTGGAATCGTTTATAGAAGAGTTGGCAGAAAAATTAGAGCCAAAGAGAGAGGCTTTGGCAGTGGGAGAGCAAGCTATAGACCATCAGAATGAGTGAGAGGGGGAAAGCTTGAGTTACAGAAGTTATTGGAGAGATTTTTGGCTAAGGACCAGAAGCTTTTATCAGTGGTAGAGGAGTTAAGGTCATCAACTTTCCTTCTTATAAAGGAAGCCTTAGACCTTCGAATCTGAGCAGTACAGCGACTCCTACCTACAATAAAAGCGGAGCGAGTTCCATTAGAAGGAGAGGCTTGGTAAGATAGGTTTGCCCGATTCCTGGCCTGGATAGCTATGGAGCAGGCACGGTCAAACCAAGGTTTAGGGGGAGAGAAAGTTTTTGTAGATGGGATGTATGCCTCCATTCCTGCGGTCATGATCTCGGCAACATTTAGAGATACCTGATCAGGGTTGCGGGACCGAAAACAGTAGTCATCCCATGGGAAGTCAAAGAGTAAGTTACGCAAATTTTCAAGTTAGGTACGCACAAAGTGACAAAGGCGGTGCTGAGTAGGAGGGATTGGTGGAGGGGTGCGAAAATGGAGGAGACTGAGTTCATAGAGTAGTCAGATTTACCAAGAGGGGAAAACACAGAATAAGAGTAGTTTGAAGGATTAGAAGCAAAAAATAGGTCAAGAGAGTTTGCTGCATGTTAGTGTAGATCAGGAACACGAGTAGGATGTTTGATAATTTGCTCCAGATCGTGAGTAATAGAGAAAGCAAGGGCCTCATTTCCTCCCACATCAGTGTGAGAGGAATGAATCCACTCACTGTAGTGTAAATTGAAGTCTCCAATGAAGAGAACTTCGGCACGTGGGTGAGGAGATAGCAAGGACTCATGTCACGAGGACAGATATTCCAAGAAAGACACTAACTCGTTGGAGTTTGGAGAACAGTAGCAGAAGCAAAGGAATATAGTTTTAGTGGAGAGATAGACTTTTAGCCAGAGAACATCAAAGTCGAGAGATTCAAAGTCCATGAGCCTCGCAGTAGGAGTGTTAATGTTGCAGTAGGTACAGAACCCACCTTTGGAACGAAAACGAGTGTACAGATTATAGTGAGAGATTTGAAATGG